>JAULBM010009247.1:0-11734 GCA_032357055.1 Geukensia granosissima
TGTCGATTGCAATAAAAGACACAAAATATTTTATATGTCTAACGAAAAAACTTACTTTAGAACAATTTTATCCAAATTTGTAGCGTACACGAAGCCTATAAACGCCAGTTGTTCACATTTCAACATGGAAGCGTTCATTGACGTCTTGTTGTTTCTATGACGTTTATCAGCGGGAAACGTGCACATTTCGCGGAATTTTTTTTTCACCGTTTATTTTTATATAGATCAAAGGTTTTTTTTTATTACAACGGCATTAGAAAGGAGATAACTGTATTGTATTTTAAGCTTTTCGGACGTAAATCTTAGATTTACGTCCTCAAAGCTTAAAATACAAGATTTACGTCCTCAAAGCTTAAAATACAATACAGTTATCTCCTAAATATTCATTAATTTACAATTGTCTACATTGCTTTTGTACAAGATCATGCTAAATACTACATAAAAGTCTTTATTTTAAAGATTTTAAATAACTTTTTTAAAACTTGCAACTAATATGAACAATTTCGGTGGACCTTTTTCGCCTCGTATAAAAGAGAGTTCCAAATCTATTGTTCTATTTTAAGTAGATATCGGCCAGTACCTGTTTGCAGTATAAAAACAAAGGGTCAACATTGAAAGGATTTCCAAAAAGGCATACCGAGACTTACAACACAAGGATGAATTAAGATAAAAATTGGCTTTAAATAACGACGTATATTTTGAAAGCAATCTCGAATCCCAAAGTGATACTTATATTGAAACAGTTCGTAAATAAATGAACCTGTTAATTTTTTGGCGTGCTAATGTTGCTCTGGGAATCGACTAAAATACCCTATCTTTCGGTAGTAATGATGCCGATGTGCAATTCTGTCTAGCCTGCCTGAACATACTATAACATAATAACAATAAGCTGTAATTCTAATTGTTTATGATCTAATTGCCAGATTATTCCAATGTATTTCCTACTCCATGATGTCTTTGCTTGGTTAACCTAGTGACAAACCCTTGATGACGCTGATTACCCGGATGACAGAAGTTACACAAAAGACAAGTGGTAATTACAATCCAACTAATCGATAGTTTCAATATGTAAGCTTGTCATCCAGTTAGTGTTTTTACTGCTTTAACATAAGTCTCATTTTACGTCAAGTGATGAATCCCTATAATTGTTTCCAATTTTAATACATTTTTTGTCTGGAGTAACGTTTGATATTTTAAACTAGACATTTATAATAACACCTTGAGTATTAAACTTTATATCAGAATAATTAAATTATAATTTCTCGAGAATAAATGAGGTTAATTAAATCCTAATTCAAGAACTTGGAACTATATTCGTGTTAAATTGATTTCCTCTGATAAGTATTAATTTGTCAACGAAAGTCTTTTGAACATGTGAGACAACATCACTATGTTCGTCAGATGAGAATTATGATTTTTTAAAATTCTTTTTAATTGATATTTTCCAGTAAGATTACTGCAAATGAATCTTTATTCAACAGGTTTTGCATTAAATGCAGCATTTTGATTTCATAAAAAACAAGGTCATTCACCAAATTTCTCACATGGTTTCTAATACATGTGGGCAGATAATAATTTTATGTCTAGTCTTGATTAAAAGGTTCTAGCGGCTGCAAGGATTTATTTTCTATATGCAATAACAGTGGTCTTTTATATATAAAGTTTCAGAGAAGAAGATAAAGGAGTAGGGCCAATTTTCCCTCTAAAAGTTGCCCAATATTTGTAAAATTGGCGAATATATACCTTATTAAATGTATTTTGCCGTTTTAACTTGAAATTTCTCAATGGTTATAGCTTATCTAAAACTTTGTACTAGAATTATTTTAAATGCTTTAACACATTTTGCTCTTTTACACTTTCCTGCAATATTCAACAAGAGAACCTTCATAACTATAAACAATTTTTACTAAACGTTTGCACATATATCTTATTCAAGTTAACCAATGTTGTAAATATATATGATGAATTTTGATATGCTGTTTAAAATAAAGAATAAGTAATATATGCCAGAAAGACATGATCCACATCTCACAAAAGTATATATAGCATTTAAAATTTAAAGCTAAATATGCGTGTAAAGCGCAATACTGGATTAACCTTCATCAGACATGCTAGTTTCCAAAAATAGATAGATCAGTAAAACTTCAATAATTTCCAGTTACATTGATGGAATAACCTCTCATCCAAAATAAGGAACCAAATCCCACAGGAAGGTATAACTTATTTCATCTTATTTCGTGTTGGGTTGCTGAGGTCCTACACGTAAATTAAAAAAAATGTAACAGTCGTGAAAATGGATCAATATTGCAGTTTCAGGTACTAACTTTATTTAGTTAATATAAATCTATATATATATCCAATGTATTGTGTTTGTCTAAGTCTTTGGACACTTCCACCAAAAAGTTGGTTCACATCAAGTGTTTTATAAAACATAAATCAAGTCAAATGCAGATGGACACACATGATATCAAGATATTTCATTGGAAAACCCCATAAAATATTATAGAGCAATCGAAATGTTTTGATGTTGGATCTGAAATATTTACAGATGGATATGGCCTTACTCCTTTTAATTTTGCACGACGACAGACGAAAACTGATGATCAACTGTCAAATGGGTCAAAGGAAATGAATATCTTAAAGTGCGCCATGGCTTGGGGCCGCCAAATATACATAGGAGAATTAAAACATGAAGTTTGATCCCAAAACATGCCCACTTAACAGACATACTCGTATTAATTTGATGACATATTCACTTGGTAATGGAAATATTTATAATGATTAGATTTGCCATAAATGGAAGAAAATATTGATTCAAAGCATTACTCTATAGCCTCTAACAATTAACGTCGAATCGGCAAATTATCACATCTTCTATGTCAACAAATAAAAACATGTCAATTGCTAGCAAAAATTTAATAAATTAATGTTCATTTATTTCTTTTTATTGGGGTTGATTTTGTATTTTTCATACATAAGTATTTCTCAGGTAAATTGGTAAAACAGAATGAAAAAAGTGTAATCATGTTTCTATATAATCAGTTTTTGTAATTATCACAAATACTCTCAAACCTTGTTAAACCCCGCCACATAATTTATATGCCTTTCCCAACCAGGAACCTGTAATCTACTCAATGTTTTTGTTTTTAAGTTTCTTGTTTTACATTGTATGCTTATATAAGCGACAATTGGTACATTTGAGTATCATCTTTTTGAATGCCATTTAGTGAATATGCGCCCATTATTGAAGATGCTTGTAATTTACATGTTTTCATAGACAATCATATTATTCTCCTTTTTTGTTTTTCATGGTCACCATCTTCATCCTTTCGGGTAGTCCAGCATCACCTGGATAACCCATTACATGAACTTTCGCTGATTTGTTAGAGTCGTAGGTTATAAGAAGCCTATTCCAATCCTTAAAGAAAAATTTTCTTTCTCATAAATGCAGTAAATCCGATTATTTTGCAAGTTTGGTAAATTGTCAACAATGTACAGATAAAATAAAAGCCATGCGTTTAACTTATAAAAGTTGCATCTTTATAACCAAAGAACGTTCAAAAGGTCAATCTTTCTTACTTTTTTCGGATAATCATCACTTTGGAAAATTATACATGAATATCCCGTCAATTGTTGGTAAAAAGGTCAATACGCGCATTTCTCTTAATATTGCATTGTATTTTCCTTTTCTCTTCCCATTTTAAAGTAGAAAGGACGACATGTTTTTGGTCTGATATAAAATAATTGTAATTTGGCTCTTCGTAATGTATAAGATTATATTTCAGAACAATTGAAATTGATAGAAGTTATCCATCCTACCTTTAGCAGACGGCTGGAGATTATTTTTCTCTAATTCAAATTTCATTCTTGTTCGGAATCGAATGTGATGTTGTGAATTTTTTTTTTTTTTGGCATTATAAAATGGATGAAAAGAAATTTGGTCCTAACCAACTACACATACGCATGTTAAATCAATTATCCACCTACCTTTGGAGCAAAACGTCAATATAATCCAGTTGACAAGGCAACACTTATACCGAGTTACAATTTTCTCTATAAAAGACATTTTTGTGGTCGACGTATTTTCTTGGTCTTTAGAAGACGATTTTACCATCGGTTTCCGTTCCATAACGTTTCGATGCTCGAGAATGAAAACCGGTACAGATGGCTTAAGGTGATAGTTAAACACTTGACATGTAGAACTGATATGCTGAATTGTGACATATTAGTAGCAGATTCACGGCATTTACTTTGAAATTTGAACCGATTCTCGACATTCTCTGTTATGATTATTATTGAACAAGTGCTTTTCACCTGGGATTCTATTTGTCAGAATGTCGGATCACTCTGATTAGTAAGGAAATTCTAACTTGTATGTCAGTGATTTGATATGAAGCATTAAAACTTATCAATATTTCATTTGAAGATTATCCGATTTGTGTTCCTAGTGACAAAGCGAATGCTAAGAACACCTTTCGAGCATGTATCCGTAAACTGTAGGTATCAGTTGTAATAATTCTCGATAATTATAGCTGGTAGCTTTCAATGATTTAATGAATTATTGGAAACATAGGTTACAATGTTCACAATTAGATGTCCCCAGTTAGGTAGGTTCTGAACAAAACTCGTTAAAATATATCTGAAAGGACATCAAGATCGAACTTATATACTGGAATATACACTAATCAACTAGACTATTATTCATCTTTCACGTTAAAATCAGACCTCCAATATGGTTTCTAATTTTGGGATATTTTCCATTAAAAGTAATTAAATGGAATGATCCCCAGAGTTTAGTACCAATTGAGTGTGTAATCCACTGTTGTTCGATGTTTTCAACCAATTATCTAGTTATGGAAATTGAAACCTTATGTACCAGATACTAACATTTGCTGCTGAAAACAGTCTTAAGGAATTCAATGGTTGCAGCTTAAGGTCGCTTTAAACAACAACTACAAGAATGTCAACAGATCCTCAAAAGAAAAAATCCCTAAATGACATAAAGTTCTCTTTCAGATTTTTTGTCAAATATTCTCGTCAACTGGTTTGTTAAAGCTTGTGTTTATACCGTTGTTTTGTACAGAAAAGGGAGATTATCAAATATACAGAAAAAAATGAGATCGCAATTATCAACAGAAAGCTGGAACTAAAAAATGGTATCCATTGGCTCGTATACATGGGTAAATCCTACCCTTTTTGCGAGTTCCCTATTGCCCTGAATTACGATTGCACATGTATTGTACAATGGATAATTTTTATATATTATATCAGTCAAACCAAATAGGTTTTATAAACGATACAATGTCTACACTGTAACACTCAAACTAAAAGGTACATAATTTATCCAGAGAAATACCAGGTTTATAACAATTATTATCAACAAATGAATGTAAGAGGAACGCACCTCCGAAGCAATACTCGTAGTTACTAAAAGCAAAATCAAAGCTTTATTCGTAATGAAAGAATCATATGGCCCTTCAACACGAAAAGTAATTAAACACAGTTTACATGCACCTTTAGATTAAATAATGCACCTTCAGACCTCATAATGAAATATAAGGTTTGTTGGAAAACCTCATCTAGAATGTGTAAAAAGAAGCAAAATTTCGAAGATTTTGAAGACGAAAATCGTTCAGTCTGAAGATAGACAAGATCATTGCCTATACAACAAAACGGATGCCAAACATTAGAATACAAAACACTAAAATAAAACTAAACGTGGTAACAAGAACCTCATGAGGACGAACTCGGGTGCTGCAGAAATAATTGGCAAACAATAATTCTCTGACAACAACGAGGAATTTATTTCCATTTCTGGATGCATTTTCTGAACGGAACAATCAGTCTTAAAATATAATTTCAATTTTTTAACATTCCGTATAGATAAAGCTTCCATGATATGAAAGATGCTATATGACTAGTCAAACCAAAACCTCGCGTAAGAAATCTTCTTTTTTCATAATAAATCATAGTATGTTTTTGTAAATGTCTTATGAAATTGAAAAGATAGGGGGTAAAGATCAAAGAGACTGCACTCTAACCACAAGAAAAACCAGAGGAATTTAAAAATCTAGAAGTCTCCACAAGGCCTTCAACAAGGTAGAACACCACTCTTTGTGAAAAGCTCTATATCGCCCCAAATAAAAAATTTTGTATGCGTACAATTAAACTGCTCCTACTTATATTATCAAAAAATTTCCATGTTACAGAACAATAAAACGAACTTAAAACTTCAAACTACAATTCCGGACAAGGACATGAGACATGTGTTGGGGTCGAACTAGTTTGATGGGTAACCATTAAGCCGTATGTGTATAATTAGGTTTTAATAAAATATTACCTTAACTCTAACACAGAGTCATAAGTCATAAGCTTAGATTAACGGTTTATAGATTCATAACTGAATAATTGGAAGCAGACAACAGTCATATAAAACTTACATTAACGAATGAAATTACACTGATAATTATTGTGCGAGAGATACACACAATTTCTATACACAAACTCCGTCAATTAGCTCTGATTTATTTAATCTTAATCTAATAAATCAGAGCTATGAGGGATGAATATGCATGATAATAACACACAATGAATGCTATACATTATTATGTTATATAAACGTCTAAAAAAATTAACCTTAGTGTAAGGAAAATTTTTATCTCCAAAATCAGTGGGACATCTTTGGCACTATCGCACTGTGTACAACGCCCTTGACTACTCTGTCCCCTAGGCTATACAAAATATAACATTCGGTGGCCGGCTGATGCCTTCAGCGTGTTTCATTTGTATTTTGAAACCACTGGGTCGATGCCTCTGCTGGTGGACCGGGAGTCCCCGAGGGTATTCATCAGCCTAGTTGTCAGACTTTTGCTGCATTTGTTAAAATTCTAAAACAATAAAATACGGAAAGGCCTCGAAAAGTTTTGCACAAATAGTTGTCCCTGTCGTCAGAATTGGCTACCCATTTCGATTTGTTTGGATTTGAGTGCTTCTTTTGCTATGTTTGGATCTTGGACTTCCTACGTTTTGATTCTAATGCTACTGAAGAGGGGTTACGCCTTGAAATATACAAATAGCGTACGGAAATTCTCCATATTTATTCAACATTGGTAATTTTGTATTTTGGCCGGAACCAAACTCCTGGGACAGCTTTCTATGATATCGATAAAACTAACACTCTACATGTTAAATGACACGTCAAATATCTAAAGCGCCCAAATAACGAAAAAAGGTGCATGCAACTACTAGATAACTAGTCTGTTGCGCTAAAACTCTTTTCCATCGTTGTCGTACCCAAAATACATTTTTAAGACTCTGAAAAAACATTCCAGAAAGCCTCAATTTATCTTAAAAGCACCCAAACGATAATAATATTAAAACCAAATGGGAGGTACTTTATTAGTTAATGCTCACAGATTAATAATTGCAAGATTATGAAGCTATTTTGGTTAATATTAATTTTACATGATAAGTAATCAAAAATATAACATCTATGGATTTAGCAGTGAATTGTCAAGATGATGAGAAATCAAGATGTTTACATGTCAAATTAGTGACATAAAAAGATAATCAATAGTAGAAGTAATACAAGTTTTTATCTTTATATACTATATGTCCATTTTAAGAAGTAACCTCTCATAAGTAGCATTAGAACCAAAACATAGGACGTCAGAAATCCAAACATAGCAAAAGTAGTCCTCAAATCTAAAATAGAACGAAATAGGACTACCAAGTGCAATACGTTTCGAAGCTTTTCCGTATTTTCATTGCTTTAAAATTTAAACAAACGCAGCAAATATTTATAGAACATTATATGATAAATTTATTGTCAGACAAATTTGACAACTGGGCTCGTTTATACTATCGGGGAAGTCTGGTCCACCACCAGATGCATCGAACTTATTGTTTGAAAAATACAAGTTTACTTTTGTTGAATAAATAATGTGAATTTTTATATACTATATATATATTTAAAGGAGTTACCCCTCATCAGTAGCATTAGGAAAAAAAAAAACAAGTCAGCCAACAAAGACGCATAAGTAGGGTCCATAAAAATACCAACGGTTTTTGTTTAAGAATTTCATTTTAGTATATAAAATAGAACAATTAGTTCTTTATCTCAGGGTATAGCATTTCTTTTTGCCAAACATCAAATTATTCTATCTTAGTTTTCCTTTTTTCCACACAACACTGACATATCCATTTCTGAAGACGATCTGTAATTGAATGTGGAATCATGGTTTGAATTTTGGTACACAATTCGCTAGTATTGACGTATTTTTTGTGCATATTGCATAAGGACGCAGTAATTCATTGGTTGCGGTAAAGTTGTTAATATTGGGAAAGAGGCTAGGAAGAACACCTGGAAGAACTAGAAAATGTGTTATGTTTTTTTCGATTAAATTTAACTTCAACCCTATACACCTCAGCAATCAACATGGTGAATATCTATTGTTAGTTTCATATATATGCCATTTACAATTTGCGATACGTGATGACGATGCTGGATGGCAAAATATGATGTTTTACGCCAGTCTGATTTAATTCTGAAAAAGGGTAAGCAATATAAGAAAAAGAAAAATCGATCTTCTGTAAAATTTGTTGTTTTGTACTATCTGGTAAATAATGGAACATGGGGACCTAGTTTACTCACGTTACTTCCATGTCAGAATTCCTGATTTATAAGCTAATGATTCAATGAACTTTGAACACTAGTTTTACGGAAAAGAAAATTTAAATCGGCGCTTAACTTGTGGTTGATTATGATGCATGGTGTTCGATAGACAGTGAGAAAAATATACCACATTTTCTACAGTTTCAAAAGGTTAACCGTTTTTTGTCAAAGAGTGCAAAAACATTTATTATTTCAGGAGTATAACTGTGTGAACGATCTTTATTACATATTCCACAAAGACAAGATAAACCTGAAACAAACAAAAGGCTAAATGGGAAAAAACCAGAACCTTTATAAAATAAGAGTGTGGTAAGGTGCCCCCAACAATCGCTATCCGGTCAAAGTAATAACGCGCTTATATTTATGACTTTTAAACCGTGGGAATTCATTATGAAATCACCTTCAGGACACTTCAAAAACGTTCATGATTAATAATTATGCAAAAGGAATTACATTTTGAATTTATTCACAGAAAAACATGTAGAAATACAAAGAATAAATCTTTTGACAGTCCACCAGTAACCTGTAATCCAGTGGATGTTGTTAAGTTGTATTTATTTTTAAATGTAACTTGTTTCTTATTTGGCCGATAGTTATTACATTTGAATATCGTCACATCGGGGGCCTTTGTCGTGGAATAAGATATTTTAGGCAACATGTAGATATTTGTAATTTACACTTTTGGAAAGCTGTCTCATAGACAATCTCCCTTTTCTTTACTTAAAACGCACATAACAATCAATAATGGATAGAAATAGCTTCACTGAAGTACTGCTTAACTTTCTTACACTAGTAAGCTGTTTGAGAGCTTTCTTTGTGGGTGTAGTTTCACTTGATGACAAATGCTCGACATGCTGCAGTTTGTTGGATACCAAAATCTATTAAACGGCATAAGACTTATTTCCCCGGATTGGTTTTTTATCTGCTAGGAATGTTCGGTACATAAATATTGGAAAAATCTTATACCTGATTGCAAATGTATGCATGTTAATCTGGCTGTTCTGATTAACATGTTAAACGTTAAGAAGCTTTGTGGAACAAAGACTGAATGAGTTAAGATAGTTTTACTGTTTGTGGTACAGCGATGACCGTTAGACTTTATTTTTAAATTCGGTGGTATTTAACATATAAAGTCCAATAATATTGCCAAACTAATTCTTCCTCTTGATAATTTCTCCTGTGTCAGTGGTAAATATTTCATTTCCTAGTCATAATCTTGGAGGCTAAATGAGATTCCTATATAGAAGAGAATTTTATAAAGAATAAACGTACATTATATCATTTATATAAGTCCTAGTCCAGTTGCCTTTAACTGTCAAAAATAAGCATGAATTTTATCGATTACATTTTAGTAATGGTTGGCATAATGAAAAAGTATATTTAAGAATAAATGTCCTCTGTTTCTACTGAACGAAGGTTGGTCTATATCTTTTTTGCCATACACGGTTAAACACAATACACAGTTTATGTAATTCTAGCTCGCGCTCATTTAATTCGTATAAGTTTGTATTGTCTTTTAGATACTTTACCTGGCAGAAAACATGCTTGATAACATTTTGTATAAGAAAAATGTGATTCGGAAATCCGTTTTGGTACGATCAATTTATTCGTTGGAGTTATCATGCAGAATCAAAATATTGAGCCTGAATGCCAGTGAATAGATGATATTCCGGGTTCGATGTCTCGTCGAAACTCTGCAAAAAGGTTATCTTGATAACAATAAAATAATTCGAAACAAAACGTCAAACAGTGTCTCTCTTATAAAACCATCACAATGTCAACCTTCAGATCATATCATCATCAGGGGCGACTTGGATATCACAATGTAAACCTTCAGATCATATCATCATCATCAGGGGCGACTTGGATATCGATAAGGCCAACAATAACACCGTGGACGAACATTTATCGATTGATCATTAAACATTATGCAATGACTTGCAACTTAGCTAGACAGTTATGTAATCTGTAAGTCGTCGGCATAAAATTATATAAAACATCTATTCAGACTTTAAAATTGCTGCTAATAGAGTTCTCAATAACAATAAGATGGTCAGAGAAATATTTGAATGATTCTCAATTTTGATAATATCTAATGTAATTTGTGTAACAAAATCTGAACAAACTGACACCTATTTTTCAACAAATCCTTCTAGTATCAAATTGAGCTCTGATAAATTGTTTGTTGCTTAAGTATCTTGAATTTTTGTATGCTGTATAAGCATCCCATGGTATAACCTGACCGCCTCGATGGTGTAATGGGAAGCGTGCTCGCCTCGAGTGCGGAAGGTCGTGGGTTCGATCCCCGGCCGGGTGAAACCAAACACTTTTTTAAATTGGTATTTGCCGCTTCTCCGTATTGTATAACCTCTCAGCATTAGAACCAAAAGGAACCAAAGAAACCATTTCTAAGAGTCTCTAGGGATTAAAATTCAAATAAATATTTCAAATTCCTGCAAAATAATATGTAATGAATATCGAGGCGAGATTGTAGAACAACTAATAATACAAGATTTGTTTCTCTAATTAATTGGATTTCGTTTTATAGCATCTATTTCAGAATTTGTTTTTTAAGTCAAGATCTCGTGAATCACATTTCTGTAGTGATTTTCAGACATTTTTATACCAAACTATATAATTAATGTTTACATAATTGTAATCTAGTGGATCAGGCTAGAAGGAATCATTGCATTCTGTAGATTCTGATTCTGAAGTAACGATCAACGAGACATAACTCTATATTAATACTAGTTTAAAAATGTGTATTAAGCAGCTCTGGAACAAGAGCACAATTAATTTCCTCCTATTGCCATAGGTTTTAAAAGTATCAAAGATCGTGAATGCTGATTAATATACATAGTTTCATTTTAAATCGAAGTTATACACCATCACATTTCTTCTTAAATCACAGGTCATGACTGTTTTTTGTTCATTGATTTAGAACATTATAGGCGTTAAGATGGGTGATTCGGTCATTTATTCATGTTTTGTTTTGTTTTGTTTTTTTTATTTTATTTTTTTTTTTTTTTTGGGGGGGGGGTTAGGGGCTGTCTTCATTGT
>JAULBM010009258.1:0-11733 GCA_032357055.1 Geukensia granosissima
AGTCACTAACTCTGACCTGGGGTAATATTGTAGTGAAATCTATGGAACGAAAATATTTCCCCAGGATGCCAGGTTATGTGAAAGGGCTAATGCAGGGTAATTATCCACGGAGTCTGAATCCGGAGCGGATATGACCCTGAAACGGAGGATGGACGTATCCACAGTCTTTTGAAGTAGTTATCTCCCTTACTAACGGCGCGCGCATAATCAGAGTAAAGATTCTTCCGGTTTCCATTACGCGTCTGTGGTAATGAGAAGCTGACAGCTGTTTAAATAACACCTGGTTCGATGTCATTCACTTTTTACGTCTTTTACACAATTTGCTATATTTTTTACCTATTTTTACGATAATCACTGGCCTTTGGAATGGAAGTTTATTATGCTAATGCTAATTTAGACGTGAAAAGAAGATGCCTTGAAATCGTTTTGACTGTCAAGGGAGTAAATCTGAACTTGCTGTCAACAAGATTAATATGCTATCTAATTAAACAGTAGTGAAACGCTGAAGGCAAACTCTATACCCTACTACAAAGGTGGTTCAATTCCAGAATTTGACACATTGCACATAAACTATTGAGACCCTTTTACAGTTTGTGATGTCTGGTCAGCAGAGAAAGACACAATTACACAATTTCCCAGTTTACTTGACAGAAATTACTGCATCCTTCATGAAGATTGTCCTGATACCACAACTCGGCTCTTTCGGTGATGAAAAAATAAATTGGACAGGTACATGTGTATGTAAATTAATTTTCTGTAAATTCTTTCCAAATTAAAAAAAATATAGAATAAATGCCAAGCAGATTTTGATGAATGAGTACCATTTTTTTCAGTTCACATTGTCCTTTTAGTAATAACTTTATTTTGTTATTCAAATGTTGTAAAAATGCACAATTTCACAAAGTTTTTATACAAAACTAAGAAAGACAATAGGAAGTTGTATATGTATAGCACAAAAACTGCATATATAGCAAAACCTTAAATGCTCATTTGTAATCATGATACCGTAATATTGGTAGGCATGCACATACCAGTCATTGACGGTACATGTTAATGATCATGTTTATTACATGTTTATTATTTATACAGAAGGGTAGATCCACTCCTGTTGTGTGACCCTGAGGCCTCAAGGCAAAATATAAAAAAATACTATTTGTGAAAAGTTCAGCTTATGATCTACCATGTCTTCCTTTAATCAGTGTCAACATTCAATTATAGAAATTTGAATATGGAAAACTAAATTACTTTTGGGCAGTTCACAATTAAAAATTACTGGCAATATGGTGTTTTCTAAATGCTTTTACAAAATGAAACAAAACATAACATATGTTTTATCATTTGTTAATACAATGAATATGAGCTAACATGTGTGCGGCTTTATTTACATTGCAGTCAGTTTTCAGTGTGGTACACAAACCTGTATTTAAAAAGTTTTCTGATTTTTCCACATGTTCTTTGTATTTTGCAGTTGTACCATTGTTTAATTATTTTTATGTAGAAAGTTTCATATTATCTTTAAAAATTGTGAACTACTCTAGAAACAAAACCATGATAACAGCTTTTGTGCATATAAAATAATCTTTATATTAAAATGACTGCTTTATTTTTCAGGCTCTGTTGTGTCATTGTATCAAGTATTTGGTGCAAAATAAGAAATGAAGAATGGATTGGTCCATTTCAGTACAAAACGGACAAATATCAATGAGAGATTTTAATCAAGAGTGCACTGTTCATTAGAACTTTACCATACAATGTGCATGATGTAAGTTATTTTCATAATTATTTTGCTTGTAAACATGCAGATTGATTGGTTGATTGTTGGTTGCTGAACGTCCAATGGCAAATATGCATTTTCAGGATGAAAACAAGTTTGGCAATTATCAAAAATTACACAAAGAGGAATAAGGGATGGAAAAATTCAGACTTTCTCTTTTTCAAAAATCTACAAAAGGGATCTTTGACTGCATTGAGCATGGCGTTCTCCACACACATCACCCACTATGGTCCACTGCCAGGCTAATTCCACATTATAACCTGGCATCCTCCTAATGAGAGTGCTCCCCATATCATAATCAGTATATTCTCTGGAGTGCGGTCAAAACTGAGAGATGAATCTGTAACATTTACTCCTTGAAATGTAAATATATCATATCAAAATTTTCCATATCTATTTAACATTGGTGATTTTGTATTTTGATACCATTACTGTTAAATAAGTTTGTCCACACTGGCACAGATGTTGTTTCAGAACTCTAACAGAATAAAAAGTGGAATAATTACATTTTGTAATTGTGTACAGCCCTATTCAAGCATTTTAAAACAGCCAAGTTATTTAACAAAATCTCGATGTGCCCTGTGTTTGTTTAAACATTGTGTTTGATTTTGTATGTATTAATGGCGGGTAAGTTATGACAGATTTTGTTAGATTTCTTTGCCCATGTATATCTGTAATTTGTTGACCTTTCCCCGCATTTGTGTTCTTCAATGCAGATTTAGTGTGGTCGACATCTAGCAAAGAATTCCGCTCAAACCGGTGCTAGAGGCCGTCTTGAACTTGCAGTGAGGTGCAAGTTTTAACTCCTTGTTGAAGGCCTCATTGTGACTTTGAGATGAAGAACAGCAATCAAAAGACTGTTCCTTTGCTTAGAATTTTCTTGTACACATGAGATTTTTGTGTCATGAATATTTACTCCATATCCCCCTTTTTCTCTGTATGTACAACCACATTTTTACATTGCACACATTGTAAATTATGTGAAAATGCAATCCTTATACAACAAGCATACACATCAACAACCCTTTAATGTCCATATTAGATTTAAAAAAAGGTTTCAGTTTTGGGGAATTCTATTTGACTAGGACAACTTTAATGACATTGCAATTAATAGAATAATGATTTAATTTTTTTGCAGATCTATGGCATGGTGAAAAAAAGAGCTGCTTATCCTTATCATAAATAAGAGAGTTTGTGGCTCTATAAACAATTGTGTACATAAAGAAAGAGTTCACATGCAAAGAATGATGCATGAATGATGTAAGGTCATTTATTGAAAACATTTTTGAATTCATTTCAAGTGTTGATCACTATCAGAAAAGTGATTTTCATGAACAAACCATGAAAAAATTATTGTATGTTTTGAGAGTTCTGCATTCACATTAAATGAATCTTTTCGCCTTTTGGTATTTTTATAGTGTTAAACAATGTTCTGTCATATATTGACTATGATACTGTGTAACTGAAAGAGTCAGCACCATAAGGTTAAAAATATCCTAGGCTTTAACATTCAGTCATATCTTGTTGAGATGTGTTGTTTCCTTGCCATTTATCTGTATCTTTCTTTATATTATACATGTATGTCGGTTTGAGAATTTTTTAGCCTACATGACTTACACCATTACAAAAAAAATCACTTGCTCTAATTCGATATCTTGTAGCCAAGACACCTAAGAAAATTTGTGACTAATTTCAATATCTCTAAAACCTATCAAACCTGATTGGGATTTTCATTTTATATTCCCTTTTTCTTCATTAAAATCTTGGTCTTGTGGTCCTTTGTTAGTATATGCTTACAGTCTTATTTTCGATGCCTTGGTCCAGCATGTTCAGTTTTCTAACCCACATTTGGCATCTTTGTGTACCAGGATCGCAAACTTACTGTTTTTGTTATTAATTTGAATCTTGTATACACTTATTTATTATTCATATTTCTGCAACACATTTCCAATGAAGCAAAAATGTAGTTATCAAGACAGAAGAACTGTGTTACAGTGCGAGCCAACACTGATGTAGCAGCAAAATAGTTAATTAGCAAAATGTTTGTCTTTTTGTGAAACATTTACATACAGGTAGAAAAAGGACCGGAGTAATATCTAAATGTCAAAAGAATTGACTGTTGCTAAGGTACTTTATTGGTTTCCATGGAATTAGCAGTCATATTAATGCAAGTATTAAGTCTAAATGCTAGTTTTTGGTAACAAGTAATGTTTTTCATAACAAACAGTGGAATATTACTCCTGTTACCAAAATATATCTCAAAGTTTGCAAACTCTAAAGAAAATGTGGTTGCTAAAGAATTCCCCCTGTTTGCTAATTGATAGAAACTGCTCAGATTTTAACTGAAATCAGTGTGGTCAAATATTTAAGGGTACAGACTGTATTTCCTATATCTAAAATTACTTTACTTGGTATAACTACAGACCTCTTCGCAATAGTTCCTATTTTCTCTACTGTACTTTGGTTGCTAAGCAACCTATAAACAAGTCCCAACAAAAAGACAATAAAATATTGATACCTTTCAAAAGCCCTGGCTTAAATCTATTGTGATAAAAAAAAACAACACTTTGCACATTTCAATATGATGACATACTATTTGTAAAATGGAGGACAGTTTAAATTAAAATTCCTAGACTCTTGTGGCTGTCATGGTAGCCATTGTCATGTGAACCCTGACAAACCAGCAGAAATAAAAGCCATTCTTCTGTTTTTATATGTAAGAAATGCTTAAGTAATAATATTTTAACAAACAGAATATTGCTGTTAAAATATAACATGATTTTTTGCAATTTTTATCAAAAATAGCTGAATGATAACGAGTTAATGGGGAATTTGAAACATGCCAAAGGAAGTAAAACCACCTTTAAAATAATTATTGTTTCTCCTTACAGTACATTACACTACCTAATAATAATTTTCGATAAGTAGATAAGAGGGAACCTTTTTTACAGTTTTATTTTTATGTTTAAATTTTTGTAAATTTTTAGTACATTACCTTAATTTGTGTGCAAAAACAATTGACAAAAACTGACAATTTATTTTTTGGGATAGGACCATAGCAAGGTGAAGATGAAAGAAACAATTATTATATTTTAATATTGGCTTAAAACAATATTTCTAACAGAGACTCAAAATTGCATTAAATATTTAAATTTTTTTTATTAGAATTCATACATGTTATATGAAATATGGAATTAAAAAATCAATAAATGTCATAATTTTAAGTCAATTTGGGTGATACATGTCTATGGCCATTTTTTACAACTCATTCAAATGGGACAGGACACAATTAACTTTGAAAAAAGGTTGTCAAGAAACTTGGAAAATGGACAAGGTATTATATCCTGCTTAAATGTCCTTTCGCAAACTACATGTAGTATTGAAGACTGTTACCAAGATAAAGAAATATTTCTTTATTATTGTGTCTTTTTTCAAAATGATCTTATGAGTATTTTCCTTCAGTTTTTTATAAAGTGTTAAACTGACATCAGAATATTTTTGTGACCTTGCAAATTCTTTACAATTATAACAAATTTAAAACAGGACACTTGTACAGTGTTGTAAGGGGAAAAAACAAAACATGCAATCACCTATCTGTTTCTGAAAGGATTTCCAGATTAAAATCTTCTTTATTTTATTTCTAAATGTAACATGTACAACTGTTTGCATGTATCTATGTATGTTTTCACCATTTATAAGCTAAGAACATCTTTTGTATGAGACTTTATTGAAAGTAGAGCAATTTTGACACAATTAATTCTGAAGTGATAAAAAGCGGACGATGGACATTTGCTGGATATGAATAAGGAAAACAGCTTTTAATTGGTTGCATTTGCAGGCCGATTATAGTAAACGATTTTTGTTATTTATTATAATATACGTCTGGGAACATGCATTACACACTGTCTTTTGTTCTCAGTAAAAGCATATAAAAATCGTATAAACTGTTATTTACTTTAAAAATCATGAAAATTTCAACTGCTAATGTTCTTGACAGGTTTTAAGGTAATTTTCAGCCTCTTAATGTAATATTTCAAGTATTTGTGGGTCTGGATGATTGAAGGAAATAGGAAAACCCGCCGAAACGGAAATGTCATTACTCCAATCTAAGAACCGCGGACGGACTTTGTGGATTCGTGTTATGAATTTTAGACGCAAGAGTAAGCGATAGAAGACCGAAGGCCAGACAAAATGGGAAAGTCGAGATACAAGGTAATCTCGAGAACAAGAACAAGAAGGAACATTACAAATACAAATACACATAAAACTTAAACACAAAACAATGAACAATGCGCACCCGACAAAAACGGGGATAAATTCAGGTGGTCCGGAAAGGTAAGCAGTTCCTGCATTTTTAAAGACATCCGCCATATTTTTCAATCGGGTATTATTAATTTCAGGGAAAAAGGGGAAGGTTTCTTAAGATAACAACTTCCAGGTTGAAAAAGCGAACAGTCTGTTTTTGTGCACTCCTAGTACACAACTTAACAGGGAAAAGGACGTCTACATCTGTGAAACGCATATTCCATACCGTCCGACAAGATTGTGGGGTCGACCGTAAAATTTCTGGATTGATGACTTCAACCGAGGGGCAACATATCCTTGTCAGAGCAGTTTTGTATAAACGACCCAGATTGTCTAGAAAATCGCTGTACTGAACACATGCTTTTGAAAAACGTATATTTTTGTTTGAAGCTTTTCTCCAGTGTCTAATTCGAGATGAAGATCAAGGTATGAGGCAGACTTGGGAGTGCCTTTAGAGTATTTAATTTCAAGCTCATTTTGGGTAGATAAGGTGAACATAATCACTGAATCGTGCATTGTTCAGTAAGAGGACAACATCTATTTAACGGAAGCTTAAATTAAAGGTTTGATCTACTTTCTTTATTTTTTCTGCGTCAGGTCTTGAAGAAAATCTGCCTCGAACGAGGGAAGAAATAGATGGGCGAGTAGAGAAGCACAATGAGTGCACATTGGAATGCCAATCGTCTGCTGAAATCCACCAAACTGAACAAAGATTTTTTCAATCCAACATTTTTGTAATATCATCCTTTGTGTAATTGTGGTTTTTTTGAATTTGTGTTCCTTTTAACAAACTGTTTTGGTTCTACCGACAAAGATGTATTTTGTATCGTCTCTTTCCGTTCTTTTTGCGAAATCAACTATGAATAAGATCTTTTAGTTTTGATTTAAGATATGCATGTGGTATTGCTGTATAGAGTGTAAGGACACTTGTGTAATTTAGGTTTTCAATGCATTAAAGGGATATCAGAGATCAAAGTCCTAAACTTTAGACGAAATTTCAACGGAAGAAAAGTTAACATATGATTATCAATTATCTCTTTTTTTAAAGTGTTGTAGCTGTATAAGATTACCATATGTGCTTTCAATACCTAACTCATTAATTAAACAATCGATGTAATTTTTTGCAGACAAAAATAATATTATTTTTGGCCTGATCTGCTAGCACAATATATTTTTCATGAATGATAGAAAGTTTTGGCAACATCTGGATTTTTAAAAACAGATGCCACTAACGTATTTATTTACTTATTTGTAAAATACACAAAAGTATAGAAAATGTGAACAATGGGCATTGTACTGATTTACGTCTCCAGTCTTGCACAAATACAATATTTACATGTATTCAACAATTGTGGCATCATCCCTGTGTTAAAAATATTTTGAAGAAAGATTTATCCGTCTTTAATCAGTATAACAGAGGTGAAAATTAATGGAAACTTTAAAGAAATACAAAACTACTGAGACACATTAGGCAAAATCTGTTGTTTGGTTGTTTTGTGTTTTGCTATTATTAAATTTGCTTTCAGGAGAGATCCACAAATGCAAGTGCTGCAAGTGATAAATCAATGAACCATTTATTAAAAAGCCACGTAAGAACCGTTCTTTGACTGTTGCATTTGGTTTCAACCACTCCTCACTTATACGTGATTAGTGTTTGCCAAGGTACTGTAACGTATATTGAAAATATATGTTGCACTTGCGCCGCTGAAAAGTCTGGTGATGAATACCCATATGAGAGATCAAACGTACATAGTCGAAAGAGACAAGACATACTTGAAACAAACTAAAAAATAAAACGAAAACAAAAAGAACAAAGGGTTGGAATCAACGAACTCCTTTACAAAACAGGAGTGAGATGAGATGCTACGGAAGGGTAAACGTCCCTTGTTTTGCGCGCAGCACCCATCGTTAATGTCATTTTCAGTGTCAAATCAGGATGTCATAATCGGGAGTGTCAATTCGCGTCTAATCTGAAAGTAATCGCACGAACTCGTATACAAACCTGGAGTAGCACCAGGTGTCCGGAAGGATAAGCATCCTTTTCCTGCGCGCAACACTCGTTGTGGAATCCTTTATTTTTAATCAGGGTAACGTCAATCTGAGAAGAAGTCAACCCATTGTTAAATTACCGGTAACAAGCCCATAACTAGTTTAGATATACTGATACCATATGGATCAACCAATTCATGAGGGCGACCATAGAATTAAAGGAGGGACGATTTCAACCTTGATCGGAAATATCCTTGTTGTAGTTATATTTGCGACCTTAAGAACATCCTGATACGGGGAACAGGCACGAGACTATTGAACCAATTGCGGCACATAAACCCCGTAGGCAGGAGAAGCAGGAATATTGCCACGTAAATATAGGATGTTTACAATAGGAAAGTTGAAATTATCTCGTTGTGAATCAAGTTTTTCCTTCTGATCAGTTTTGAGGAATAAATCAAGGTATGAGTTTGTTGAGTCTGTTGTCTGTTTAATTTCTAGTTGGGATATTTTAGGTTGAGATGCTCACTGAACGTAGGATTTACGTCATCGATATGGCGAAAATTAAATAATATGGCCAATTTCTTTTTTTCTCCCTGAATGAATTCTGCTTCATACGAGTAAAAAAAGTCAGCTAGAAGGGGCACACAATTTGTGCCCACTGGAATGCCAACGGGTTGAAAACTCTTAATTTGCACTCCAGAGTTTGATTTAATTTCAATTTGATTGAAACAAATTCAGAAATTGTGTTGAAAATTTTGTGCTAAAAAATAAACGAAAATTCACATCAAAATATGAATATAAAATCGCGTGAATGAGTTCTGCAACATATTGCTTATATACATGTATACACTGTTATATCATATGCTATTGGGGATGTCATTTTCCTGTGAATTCAAATATTTAACACGAGAAAAGAAGGGGGGGTTTATTTACAATATGCAGTTATATACAGACGTTCTGCATAAATGGTTCTATTTCTAGCGCTTATGGATATTCGTTTGGAAAATAAATTATCTACCTATAAATACCTATTGATGGAAATTGTATATACGATTACTTTTAAAATATTTTATTATTTCAAGCAGTTCTTTTGCTCTGCCAAGAACTATTAGTGCAACTGCGGTCAGGAGATCGCATTATCGTTTACGATGTATACAGCTTCGTACGTCACTTTTAAGAATTTTATTTGTCAAAATAAAGAAATGGGATCGGACTATGAAGTCAATACGAATAAAAAAGACTTTCTTCCAATGGTAATAAAAGTTACAGATATTTTATGGAATAAATTCCTCGGTAGAATTACTTATTAAAGACTCAACTTAATTTTATTTTATATTTTTATGTGCGCATCTGGTATAAATATTTTATTTGATATATACCAAATGCATATTACCGACCTTCATGCAATTTGGTATGTCAAATGTTTTTTCTGAGGAAACCCTTTGAAAATCGAAATATTAAGAATTGTGACCATGGAATTATACGACGACAATCAAAAACAGAAAATGTGATTAATTATTATATCTAGCGTTTGAAATCAAATTTACCCGTGTGTAATACCGTTAACTTAAACTTGTTAAAGAAAGTTAAAAGAGCATAGATTTCTGTTTGGTTTAGTTTAGAATTTCATTAGGTTTTAAGAATAAGTATAAATAAAAGTTTTATTTCCAAATTTGTGTTAAGAAATATTTTGAAATTTACACTTTATATTATTCATTATATAAACAACGAAAACATGCTATTTTAGACATTATTTATTATAACTTGTTTGAGGCAAGGGAACATCTATTTGATAAGCCCCTCTTACATTGAACTACTGGACGCCTAACATACGGTGTACGTTCTGTATTTCTACGGTTATTATGGGTTTTACTGTATTCAGAGAACGAACATAAATATTCACCATCGTACTAAATTATAATTTGTTCGTTCGACATCCGTTTGACCTCCTTCGGTTGGTGTAAAAGGGGATATAAATTTATACTTATGAGGGAAAGCATTGAAGTATTTGAAATGAAAGACAAGATATATTTTTTAACAAAATAAGGCAGGGTTATACTGGTGAAGACAAAAGGCTGGTTGGCGGTTGGCAACATTCCTAGTTTAAAAAAAGTATCATATATTAAAATGAAATTTGGGCGTGCAAGTTTGCCCGAAAAAAGGCAGGATCAAATAGCTTTTGAAAAAAAATGCCAAAAGTTACTTCTATTACTGTTATTATTATTATCATAATGTATATATTTATTGATATTTTGCATACATTGTGTATATATTTGTTCCTATGTTTGTCTATTTCTCTGTACCTATGTATATGGTGATGAGAATAAAGATATTGATATTGACTGGACCAATAGTCCAATGGTTTGAAAAAAAAAATTCACATGAGCATTTACCAGTCGGGTGAAAATGTGATGCGGCAAAAAATAGAAGTTCAACAACATAAAACATGACATACATTAATGCAGTACTTAAAGATATCTTTATTTTAGTTGTCGCAAGCTTCATTTAAACTATAGTTGAGATTCTTAAGCAAGGAAAATAAAACCAACAGAAAAGTACATAATTAAAGACATCAGATCAAGTCAATCACAATTAACGAAAATTAAACTTTATGTCTAAAACAAATTTTTTTTAAAAAAAGCTCAGATTTCTGGTGAAACGATGGAAATTTAGTGGCCAATGTTAATGTGCACTTTGTGAAATATGAACGTTTATATGTACTTTGTGAAATAGGCGCAGAACGAATACCAGACTAATATTTTAGTTCTTTATGTCAATTTAATGTTAATCAGTTAAAAATTAATTTGACAATGTGTTTTAAAATTCTGGCACAAAAACCATGTCTCGTTAATACGTAATTTAATTTTACACACCATTAGGCAGTCACACTGACCCAGACATCTTTCATCCTGTCCACAAATTTAACCCCAACACGATTTTATCATATGAACCATCAAGTTTAAAATCTAAATGTTTTGTCTTTTAAATTAATATATATCTCAATATTGTTTATAAAGGTTGGAAATTATAACTGTGATTAACAGTATGTATATGGGTTAGGAAAGGAACTTTACCATACCAATTGTACAGAAATGTTGTAGTTCTACCATTGCTGAATATATAACTTATTACAGTCATGACGACATCAGCTACAGCCAGAAAGCAGAAACAGTTAAACGAGGTTAGTATTTTACAATATTCCAATTTTTAAACGATGCTCTGTTTAATTGATGATATATATGTCTTCTCTTTTAAGCCGTGTAAGATTTTGTATGATTTCCTAATGTTAATTAATATTATAATCAAAGGCCTGTAAAAGTTTAAAATCGGCTGTCATTTAGTGGTCGGCTTTCTCATGGACAATCTTTTTTTAAATAGTTTTGGTCATTTATCATGTTTATCATACTTGTAACTGCTTCTGTTTTATGTCAGTATGTGGCTAGAGGAGTGAAACTCCACAGAGCTGCAGTTTGCTTTTGTATTTGTTTAAATAACAACAAATAATAAAGGTAGGAAGGGGAGATCATTTTGTTCCCTGAAAACATATTTTAAAACCCCACTCTATTTTGACTGTACCCAGTCTGTGATGGCTGTTTATTTTTGATTGTTTTGATATGAGTACTTATTTTAAAATGTTTGTATCTCGGTCTTCCTGTTTATTG
>JAULBM010009269.1:0-11733 GCA_032357055.1 Geukensia granosissima
TATAGTTTCACATTTTGTATTTCGGGGTCTTTTACAGCTTCTGTTATGGTATGGACTCTGGTTCATTGTTGAAGGCCGTAATGGGACCTGTAGAAGGTTAAATTCTACTGACATTTGGTGAGTGGCTGTCTCATGGAAAATCATGTTACATCTCCTATTTTTATATTTGTTACATGTACAATTTTGATAATATTCAGGTAATAGCAGTTTTATCACAATCATGTTTTTCATTTCCAGTGACAAATGCACATTATGATCTGACTCTTAATTCCGAGTATTCTACAGTAACAGTCGGATCGAAACCAGAATTCAGGTGTTGTATCAGTAAACATGCCGATTTTCTGATATCCAATCCGTTAAAATGGGAGAGGCTTCGACGAGACGGCTCAAGAGAGATTATCTCTGTTCTGGCAAATGTTGAATCTGGTTTAGAAAGAGAGTATAATGTAGAGCTTCATCAATATTATCAAGGATTGACATTTACATTGTCCTTCGTTAAAGGTTTGTACCTGATCAATCTTATGTATAAACTAAAGCTTTTTAATGAAAATGTAAATCGTTCAAGTCAATTTAATTTTTTTGTTTCAGACTTTACCGGATATAATTTGAATACATCGAAAAATATAAATGATAATAGTTGATGTTATTTCTGGTAATACCAGAACCCGGATATGTTATTCTTTGACATAACCACCATTTTTCAAAAAGAGAAAGCTGAAGTTGCTTTAAATAGCTAAATTTTGCGTCCGTTCCCGTACATCCCATTTTCCATTGGGAGCTTGAAAACGTTGCCCTCTTGTGTCCCAACCCACACCTTTTTCGATAATTTTGATAATTTAGTACTTGTTTTTGTTCTGAATTGCGACTGGATGTAAAGCAACCAACAATCAATCTATTAAAACCATCATTAACTTGTCGATCCACTTAAGTACGTTTCACAGAACTAGGCCAGTTACATTTTGACGCAGGTTTGAACCAACAAATTGACTCGCAAATCAAATAAATATACAACGAAAAAACCTTTTTTATATTTCAGATCAAGTTACTACGTACACATGCGTAATTATGTTTTTTTTTCACCGTTATAGCAGTCGTAGCCCCTTGGTCATCAAACTTGTAGAAAATTGTTATACAGTGTATGTCCTTTAAAAATCAATTAATATTATAATTTAATTTAGAAAAAAGAATTAAACTAAATGTGTATAAAACTAAAATGACCAATACCATCTTGGAACATGCCGCGAGTGTCTTTAAAGAGACAGAACTGCTTACCCTTCCGGACCACCTCACCTGAGTTCACCCACTGTTTTTGGCATTGTTAATAGATGTAGGATTTTTTCAGTTTTAAATGTACAAGTGTTATGTTCCGTCTTGATCGTGTTCTCCAGATTGCCGTGTCTAGTGTTCTCCAGATTGCCGTGTCTAGTGTTCTCCAGATTACCGTGTCTAGTGTTCTCCAGATTACCGTGTCTAGTGTTCTCCAGATTGCCGTGTCTAGTGTTCTCCAGATTACCGTGTCTAGTGTTCTCCAGATTACCGTTTCTTGTGTTCTCCAGATTACCGTGTCTAGTGTTCTCCAGATTTCCGTGTCCAGTGTTCTCCAGATTGCATTGTCTGGCGTTTCGGTTTTCTTTCACTTCCTCTATCAATATACAGAAAAAAAAAGAATCATAGAACATCCAAATTTCACACGAATATAGGACAACCGATGCTTTTGTTAAATCTATTACCTTGAATCATGAATACTTTTGTGTCGAACTTATTTGTATTAGAACCTAATGTTAAATACCATTTTATGTTCCGCGTTTTTATGTTAGAAATTATAATAAAACTATTTTTGCTACTTCTCAATATTTGAATTTCTATATTACATCAGCCTTTCATTATGAGCAAGATTTTAATTGCCGTTTCTATTTTGTTTGGTAAACATTTTTTTCGAAATGTACAATGTAATATTTAAACTAATTACCAAGTAATTAAGGAATTTGGAATTAAGGAGCGATATGCTTTAATTACAGAACAAATAGTAATAAATGCAGATTAAGGTCACCCTTAACACTATGATTCTGTATCCTCAACTCTCTATTTTGTATCTTGTATTCTTATTTTTGCTTTTTGTGTTTAAAGGCATACGGAATGACCACGATGGCTATTTTAAGTGCATTCTGTACAGTAAAAATAATACTGTATTGGCAGAGAAACAAGTGGAAGTCAATGTTTTAAGTAAGTCCTTATTCATTTAAATATATTTTTGTATCAATGTAGGCAAATTTAACAGTACATTTCTTGGTTACAGAGGTTGATCAGACAACCGTCAAGGACCACGTCATATTGTTAACGTTTGTAACAAAGCGTTTGAGAGCTTAACGTGGAGTCCATCCTCGCTGTAGTCAACTGGATAAAGGTTGAGAAAACAATAGAATGAAATTGGTATCAGATTCTACGGACAACATGCTTTGGGGGTTTTTGTCTGACATCAATATTTGCAAATTGTCGTATGGAAAAATATTCGTTTATAACATTTTAGCCAAAGTATTATGTAGGAAAAGACAGGTTTGAGAAGGCGATATTTTAACTTCCAACATATCTTTGATGGTCTTTGTCTTTTGGGTTTTTTTCTTTTTGTGTGTGGATGACATTGCATATATATATATATATATATGCATAATTTTTAGGAAGTCAAGATTCAAATATGGCAAAAGAAGCACTCAAATCCAAACAAATAGAAATGGGAAGCCAAATTTGACGGCAGGGACTACTTTTTAGTGCATTACTTTTCGTGGCCCTTCCGTATTTTTAGTGTTTTAAAATTTTAGCAAAACAGCAAATTTCTGTAAAACATTATTTGATAAATTTCCTGTCAGACAAGTTTGGCAACTGGGCTAGAAAATACCCTCGGGGACCAATGTTCAACCACCAAAGGTATCGACCAAGTGGTTGCAAAATACAAAATTAATTTATACATGTTGAAGAAACCTTTTTGAAATAAACGTTGATGATTTATGTCTAGCCTTATGTCTAAGGAAGCAGAATTGCTTGAACATTTTCGACGGTAGTATAAACCGTAAATGTCTGATTGGTATCAAAGTAACAGCAAATCGAATGACCATTGATATGCTTTTTTTTCACACTTCGTCAAAGCAGAGGACGTTGAATTTTCAACAATTTCATGGTAAAAGGTTTTGTGCATTTACACAAGTTATTCCATGTTTAACTTTTTAAAAATTGATGTCAATTTATTCAGAAAAACTATTTAGGAAAAGAATAGAACATAATTGTCTGTAAGTTCTCATCTTTTACATCGGGTTGACACTAAAACACGACTTAAGAAAGAAAAGTAAGGAGTACTTGTGTGTAAGAAATATCGAAGATACCCCTTTCACGTAAAAAGAAATCTTCAGGACACCACAACGACCAACAAAAATCTTATCTCAGGTTTTCCAGACAGGGCCAAATTAATTTTCTCCCACTTACATTTTCAGGGGATGGTTACCCTTCTGGACCACATGATCCCACTCCTGTTTTGTTAATGGATTTAATTCCTTTTGTTTTCGTTTTATTTTTTATTTTGTTTCAAATTTGTCTCTTATGATTTTAAACTTTTCACGAGTAATTAATGGTTGAGCAACTTTCTTGTCAGCAGCAACCCTCTATCAATAAAATCCTAACAGCGCAGACCCTTGATTACCGATATTTACTACACTTCTGTTTGATTCCAATCCTTTCATGGTTTTCCACGTGAAATCCTTTATTTATATTTTCCATATGCAACACAATTTTCTGCTCTTGAATGAATGCAAGCTTACCGTTAATGGAATTGTTTTATAATTAAATCTTATCATATTTTATTCCAATGCTCTTTAATTGTCAAAGGCAACATTGCGTCAGCGGAACAATGCAGTTCCTTTCATTAGTATAAAACAAGTGCATACGTGTATGTTTTATAAAAGATTATCTATTTTTCTACAGAAATGTTTACCAACATGGAATTTGAACTGGAAGGTACAGTACAAGATGTATTGGATGGACCCGCTGTCCCAATACTATTAGAAGAAGGCATTTATACCACAGTTTGTAGAAGCACTGGTTCAAACCCTGCAGCCAGTGTCAAAATTTACCTTGACGAAATAGAACAAATGGACCGTGAAACTAAACAAAAGAAAATAATCAAACAGACACCACCTCAAGTTTGGAATGTAGAAAAAACTGTCACGTTAAATCTTACGACTGTCGGTTATAGCAAAATACTCAAATGTGTGTCAATAGTCAATAACAACAGCGCTATGATGAAACAGATGTATTTTGATATTCAGTTACATACAGGTTGGTATGGCTAATATGATCTGCTGTGTGTGGTTTGGAGTTAATGGTTCAGGTCACATTTTCACCTTTATTTAATAAAAATCTGAAATTAGTGTATGATGTTTAAATGCAATGTAAATGTATATTATCATATATTTATGAAAACGTTGCTGTTTCTATGTTGTTGTAGTATATTAGCAGTTGAAGCAGTTTAAATAGTTAACAGCTCGATTTTTTATTCAAGCAACCCAAATGAGTGCAGAGTATTAGAATTTTATCCACGATTTGACCCACTTTAAACATATTCTTAAACTTTACAGGTGGTTCTCTGCATCATTTGACGAGAGCAAAAAAATAAGTGTCAATAAAAATATGATTCTAGCTAAAAAGTACACCTTACCGCTGTACGCACCCATTTAAAGGGTACTAACCTTTCCAAATTTTTCCAGTAAATTTTTATTAAACTTATGTAGACCAATTGCGAACGTGAATTTAATGTTGCATTATCATTGAAAAAAATCAGGGCGACAACTGATTTGTAACCTGTTTTTTATTGTTGTTAGGTCACACTACTGTCTTAGGTTAGAGAGGGTTGAGCGCTCACAAACTGGTTTAACCCCGCCACATACTTAATGTGCCTGTCCCAAGCCAGAAACATGTAGGCCATTAGTTGTCATTGTTTAAATGGTCATTTATTAATATTTGTTCACCATGTTTTCAATAGATTATAATTAGGTCCATTCTAGTATTTTATAAACAGTTTCACATATTGTATTTTGGGCGCCTTTTAGAGAACCCGTTATGGAATGGACTTAATGACCATAATGGGACCAGTGGAAGTTTAATTTCGGCTGCTATTTGGTGGATGGCTGCCTCCTGGATCACCATGCCACTTCTCTTATTTTTATATTTACTTTTTTCCATAAAATATATATTATTTTCAAGTAGCAAAACACAGCATTTGTCATTGCTGCACATTGGGAGGTGCAATCCATTCTACCCTGTAGGTAAATTTCAAAGAAACCTTTTATAAGGAATACCACTTTAAGCCTTGTGTGTAGTATTTCTTGTTACCAATTTAATTTCAGTAATCTTCAAATGTGGAAATACCACCGCTGTAGAAGGCGAGACTATGGTTAGCATAGAGTGCACACTTAGGAAAAAAGAAATAAGTTGTGCCGATCATATCTATTGGGAGAAAGGAATTAATGGAGAACAGTTAAACACTACTTATCAGTGGGGATTGTACAAAGTGCTTTGTGAAGTATGTGATATTATTGACATGCCGTATCATGAATTTTACATACCTTTAATAGGCTCATCTAAATCCGTATACCTGATTTATCAACATTAACCATAACATATTATTATAATCAGGAAGAGAGAGAAACAGTTCTCGTTCTCATTTATTATGATAGATAACAAAATAACAACAACAACAGCAAAAATGTTTTAATAAAACTAGGTCAATAATACAACTAGGTCAATAATACAACTAGGTCAATAATACAACTAGGTCAATAATACAACTAGGTCAATAACCGCTGTTTTTTGTCAACTTGCTGTAATATCAATCTTATGTTAACACATTATGAAAAAAGTAGATCTAGTATTACAACGATCCGCAATTTGCAATTAAAGATGACCCAATGCAACCACATGCGCAACAAAAAGATAACCAAAAACTTTAAGCTTAGATTTCATGAACCCATTTATCAAACAGGAATAAATTTTGGTGCTTGTTGCAATGTTTCGTTGGCTTAAAGTTTCATTTATATATTGTAATTTTTTTTTTTTTTTTTTTTTTTTTTTTTTTTTAAATTGTAAGTCGTATTGCAACTGAAGAAATATTTAATACAGATTAAAAAAACAAAATTAGTAATGTTGAATAAATATGGAGAATTTTGGTATGTTATTTGTACATTTCAAGGTTTCATGGAGTAACCTCTC
The DNA here is from genome assembly GCA_032357055.1 of Geukensia granosissima. Classification (NCBI taxonomy): domain Eukaryota; kingdom Metazoa; phylum Mollusca; class Bivalvia; order Mytilida; family Mytilidae; genus Geukensia; species Geukensia granosissima. The sequence goes on from JAULBM010009269.1 coordinate 6,253, forward strand.
ATCAGTAACATAAGATAAAAAACATAGTAAGTTCAAGATCCAAACATAGCAAAAGATTTATTCATCGGTAATAAGTATTTCTTCAGAAGTTGAAATTACTCAGAAAACTAAGTTTTTTTATATCTTTGTATAATTGCAGTAGTCCATTAATGGACCGTTGGTATTCTTTCATAGGTTGTGCTAACCACTACATGTTGCAGCCTTCTTAGATTATGTACATGTAAATATCGATAAAAGTGAAAAAAGAAAACAAATTCCAGTACCTAAACTAAAGTAAAACAAAAAGAACAAAGGCTTGAAATCCACGAACTGCTTAACAAAGCAAGATACTCGCTACACTACATCTACGTACACAGCATATAAATAGCCATTATATTTACACAACATCGATAACCTATATCAAAATTGATCATAATGTGATATATCTTTCAATTCAAACAGATTCAAATTTGTCTTGTCTCTTTGGACTATGCTATTTTAAAATATCTCACATGGGTATTCTACACTGGACTTAATTTATCTAAAAGTTTTTAACAACCTTTCTATCCAAGTAAATTTATTTTTAAGGATAAAGCTGATGATTCAGTTAGATCAACATTAATTATAAAAGAGGTGACTAATGATGACTTCCAAACGGACTATTACATTGTACATACGAATAGTCGTGGCTATGCTAAACGAATCGCAGTGCCACTGAATCAAGGTAAAATAAAATATCAAGCATAACATTTATGTCAAAGGACTTGAATTTTAGTGTGGCATATTAGCCTAAAATGTACATGTACTAAAAATTCAGAAATTATTGCCTTCATTTATTATTGCAATTTTTACTTTTCTCCAAAATGCGAGATAAATTTTTGCGATTTGAAGAAAACCTAAATGCAAGTGTAGTTAATAAAAATAAATATGCGAGTTCTTGATTGCGATTAGCTCACTGTCACATTATTCGCAATGTCGCATGTTGGCCAATATATTTTTAAATCTTTGTACACGTACTTGATATTATAGTCTGGCAAGGGTCATGGATACAAGATATACTATAATTTTGTTTATAGGTTATCTATTTCGTTTCCTGAAAACAAATTTGTGTGTTCTCGAATGAATGAAATAATTATTTTTAGATGGTATTGTATTATTTTTTCGAAATATATTAATGTTTTCATTCATTAGAAAATATATTTCTTGCCAGCGAAAAATGAGGTTCACCAAAAGTTATGTTCCTCCCATATTCAATTTTGATTTACAAAGTTAAATTTAATGTACTAAGATCACTGTGATTGAATTTTGTCAACAAGAAATTTTGAAAAGCAAATATTGTTTAGCACAATATTGCACAAAACTAGGTTTTAGAGCAAAGGTCCAACATCCTTAAAACGACATAGACTTTTTTATCAACAATACATTTTGAACTTAAAAGGCTTTGAATGGCATAGGAATGATAAGTAATGACGTATTTATCCAACGCAACCATGCCACTTCCGTAGTCTGCACTTAATATTTTGGAATTTTTTTAATCAGTAAAATATAGCTGATACTATTTATAAACCAAATATAGGCTTGTCAAGCCCGACTTTAGGTGCAGTAAGTTATAATTTTTGGCCCATCCATTAAAGACTTAGGGCGAAAAAAAATTACTCGAATCTGAAATCGTTCCATGTGCTTATATCTCAAAAATAAGATAGAAATGCTAAATTTTTCAGCTAAATGTGACCTACAAAATTATTTCAAGGGTAATGGTTATGGTCCGTTAAAACAACCCAATGTGTTTTGTCACAGTACAGTTTATAACTCTGTCATATGCAGCTTCGAAATGATATATGATATACTTGAAGTGTTGTATTGTCCGGAACAACCGTCCGATATCCTCAAAAACAATTTAATAATTCAAAAGGTTTAGAGTACTAAACATGCGGGAAAGACTTCTCATTTGTCTTATTGTATAGGCTATTTTTAAAGGTCCAAAACCCTTGGTGCGATATGTTAGATTAGAAGGAAGTGCAGTTTTACATTGTTCAACCACTAGCACACAGATAGTAACCTGGCACCATAATGATCAGACTTATTCAATCGGACGAACTGTTAGTAGCCAATACCAGAGAAAGATTATGGTTTTAGGCAACAAGAACAAGAACGAATTTAACCTAAAAATTCAAAACATCAACCAAGAAGACCAAGGGATATATTGGTGTGTTAAAGGCACCAATGTAGAGACAAATGTGACCTACAATGTTAAAATAATGAGTAAGTGTTACATAAACATACTACTTCTAGATGTTTTATGTTAAAAAAATTACGTATATATATATTTGGCATTCCACATTCTATTTTGTTCACATGTTTTGACGACTTTCAAATTCGAAGATACCAAAGGGGCAGACAGAAATCGTTAAGTCGGTAGACAGACAAGACCATGGCTAACAAAATGAAACGAAAGACAAACATAGAACACACAACACTACATTGAAAGCTAAAGCTGGAGTAACACGAACCCTACAAAATACAGAAAACCATATCAAAGTGAATACTAAAGTCGATAGAACCAAAACATACATGTTCAAAGCAACACAAGTTCATAAAACAAATGTACAATCTAGCCCAAAATGTTATTTCAGCTTCCGTTATACAGATGATATCTTGTTACTGAACAAGTCTCGATTCGGTGATTATCTACAGCTCATCTAGCCATAAGGAGCTGGAGGTTGAAGACAAAACAAGAATTCTGAAGTCTGTCTCATACTTTGACTTCATCTTAAATTAGACAATAGAAAAAGGCGTCATACAAAACTATATTACAAACGTGATGACTTCAACTTCCCAATATTCATTGCCAAAGCAACAAAATATATATCGCAATGCCTTTAAACACAGGGTTTAAGTGATTATATCCGTAATGACTGCAATAGAGGCAAACAAAAAACAGATTTAAAAAGGATCTGGAAAAAAGACTTATAAATAGATTATAAATGAAATTATCTATCGCACCCTACCCTTTTTAATTAACACTAGCTGGCTCCTACCCTGTCCTATCCCACTTTTTTTTCAAATAAAACTGCTGGCTCGCTGATTAAACCTCTTTTTATTTTGATATTGATTTAATATATTTAGAACACGCTACATTCATATTGTAATTTAATCAAGGTAGCTCATGGATCCGTTAACCGTTCATTTAGGATTTGATTGATATTTTGTAGGAATAAAAGAAAATTACAACTTTTTTATAATATTCAAAATGGTAATGCACCTCAATACCTTCGTAGCCTGATTCCACCCTCTATACAAAGTACAACGACGTATCCCCTAAGAAACGCTGAAGATATAATTGTCCCCTTTTGTAGACTCTCCTTAACTAATAACTCATATATTCCCTCAACCATTAGACAGTGGATTAGATTAGACATATCCATACGCAGATCTGATAGTCTGTCAAAATTTAAAACTGAACTTAAAAAAATTAACGCTGAATGTGAACCAGTTCCTAAGTACTTTTCGTATGGTCCTCGTAACCTCAACATATTACTAAATAAATTAGATGCTCAGCCACATTCCTTAATTATGATCTGTATAGAATGAATATTTTGTCTGATCCATCCTGTAGATGTGGTGATCAGAGAGAAGATTCTGTTCATTTTTTGTTTGAATATATCCTCTGTATAATGATTTACGTAAAACTTTAATCGATAGCCTTGTCTGGTTACCCGATAGTCTGAACTTGAGCATTCAACTCCTAACATCTGGTGATAGTTCACACAATGATAACCAAAATAAAGACATATTCAAAAATACATTTTTGTACATTAAGAAATCAAAAAGGTTCCTATTATCCTAAACCTTAAAACAAACTTGTCCATATATATAATCCACACACGCGCACACACATCCCGAAAATGTTTTTTTTCTTTTCCCTTTCATTTTAATGAATATAACTGTATGCCTGATTGTATTATTCTTCCGATCTTGCATAAAATCACACTGTAACACCCATTTATATAAGTGTTTGTTTATGTATCCTCTTTCTTTCTGTGATTCATATGTAATTATGTTTATAGGCTTATTTGCGCATGTCCTAAGATTGTATTGATATTCATTGACGATCTAAGTTTGCTTTAACTTCTGTCTGATCCTTTTTACTTATTTTGAGTAAATAAAATATGTTTAAACTAAACTACAATTTCTCTGACATTTACCCCATATTTTTCATATGCATTTGGTAGATTCTGGTTTGGAATTATTGTTATTGGTTGTTTGGTAGATTCTGGTTTGGAATTATTGTTATTGGTTGTTTGGTTAGACCTTTTACTGATTTTTTGCTATGATCATTATTTATAATTGAAGGCCAAATGGTGACATTTAGTTTTCTTTTTAGTAAGCATTGTGTATTTTGCATGATTTTGACCCCAAAGTTTTTTTTTATGCTTTTATTATACACATCATTTTTTTTCATTTGTTTCTATAAAACATATTTCGATGACGTTTATCCGCCAGCTCACCTTTGCATTAAAATTTAAACATACTTACTATTGAATTGTGCCTTTCGTTATATCTTTGATTATCTTGATATGTTTCAAACCTGACAAAAACTATAGAATATACATTTTGTCATTAAAAACATCGACAAATAAAACGGGACAAATGTCAAGCACCACAAATATATAACAAAAATTTGAATGATATCAAGGCTGTCAGTTGTCGAAGGATAAAATGTCACTTCTTACTATCGGCTGTGTAAAAATGAAAATCCAAATACCATAAAGTTGTAAAGCAGTTTCCTGAAAACAGCAAAAGGGCAAAACAACAGCCACAACGTGATGTCCAGCCGTATACGCTAGACTGGTTGAATCCAAAATACACGATGTCCAATGTTGTTTCACTATTGTAATATAAATTTAATATAATGTATACGTGTTTTAAGGAATAACATCTCATCAGTTGAGTTAGAACTTAACATAGTAGAGCCGAGATACATAATATAATGTAGGAAATACTCAAATCCAAACAAATCGAAATAGGAAGCCAATAGTTATACAAAGAATGGACTTTTCTAACAACAGTCAAAAGATAAGTAAGGAAATATTAACAATTTATCCACAGTGGCACATAAACAGCAATTATTGGTAATCCATTTAGCCACATGTACAGCACTCATGAGATATAACTTCAAAGTTTGCGATAGGGGTCAGGATGTATTGACCTCGAAAAATGACAACCAATTATGCGAAATTCATTTGATAATATAGCTAGTTCTCTTCAACTAAGACTTCAGTTAAAACAGTCCAGTTGGATGCAGTGTATAAAAAACACAAATAAAAAACGGTATTGTACAAATACCAAAAAAGTATCTACTGCATGAAGGACAACAAGCAAGATCTGACAAAATGTCAGAATACTCGAGCTGTATCAATCAAAATTAATGGTTTTGTGTCTTCTACTGAAAAGACATTTCTCCTTAAATTTTCTGCCACCTGGAACTGACATATATCAAAT
>JAULBM010009280.1:0-11733 GCA_032357055.1 Geukensia granosissima
AAAGAATAAATATCTTAAGTCGGGAGTTCCAACTTGACTCAAGTGTTACGACAAATGCAGGCAAAACCTTCACTTCCACTGCAACAGCCTGAACTGCGTCAAAACAATTGTCAATAAAGATGAAATGGAAAAGCATGTAAATAACCATACAAGATCGACTAGTACGCTTCTAGTGGCAAACAGTGATACCAATCAACGAGCGAGAACTACCAACAACCGAATATTAGAAGAACCGGAAGGAAGTGAACTAAATAACAACGAACAACCAACCGTCTTTAATCTGACAACTGACGACAATCGAATAAGTACTAACCAATCTGAAGAGGAAGGAGAACCAATATCAAAAGTTAACCAAAGTGATTCTATAATTTTCTGTTGATTAAATGACAGTTAGGTCATTATGAGACAGCAGCAGTGCTCGCATACTCATATTTGCTGGCCTCATAACCATTGCCTGGCCTGGTATGTTTTTTGGTTTGGCATGCTTTATGACCTGACACTTTCATGGTATGGTTTTTAGTGGCCTGGATTAAAACTTGTTTGGATCATAGGAATAGTTTTGACAACAATGGCACCAATAATGGTTTGGTCTACAGAGTAAATATAATTTTAAAGTTAAACATATTTCTTATAAAATTTGGAAAAAGAAGGTTTAATTTATTATCTGTTGTGACAACATTTATCGGCTGACTGAAAAAACATGGTGTTTATAGTAGCATGCCCTCACAGCGGGCTGAGTATTTAACAAAAATTAACACATGTAACCATTCGATTTTTTCCTCGGGATGTCCAATATGTGTTCCTGTGCATCTGCAAATAATGAAATAATAATTAAGTATTAAAGTAAAAATTAAATTGAATTCGCTGAAATATTTTAGCAAAACACTACTGAATGATTTCACTATCATTTATTCAGAATTCTGAACTCCTGCTGATCATATGTATTCAATTGTTAAGTTCAATATTATTTCACTCATTTTGCTGCTAAACATATGGCCAGGCAAGGTCAATATTAGGACCAGGTCAAGCAATGTTTTAGAGAATGCCACAAGTTTCATTTAATATTTCCTTTACTATACCTTTAAAATTGTAGTATATGCAGTACAAAAAAATGAGAAATCTACAAAAAGCACCTGTTATATGTAAGGTGGTTGTTTCAATTTCCTTAATTGAGATAAGTTAATTGCCAAATTTGTAATATTTTAATATAAATTTTTGACTCATCAAGGGGAATTTATGTCCATATGTTATGATTGTTGGATAAGATTTCAAATTTCGTTATTAAAAATCATCATGATGATTTTACAACTAATTGTAATATGCATGACTTAAGCTGTACAAATTTGTTTTAATTTATTGCTCTTTTTTGCTTTGTTTGTAAAAGGTTCATTTGGATTTTCTTTAATCTACAGGAACATCTACGATTAAGAGAAAGGTAAAGAAAAGAAAACGTCAGACAAATAACAAATGCCATATTTGTTATAGAGAAGTAAACCAGACTAATTTGAAACGACACATGAAAATTCATTGTATAATAGAGAGCTCCATCAAGGCAACATGTATAGACCCTAAAAATGGGATATATATCGTAAATAGACACAAGAAAGGAAGACAGGACCCAATACATGTGCAAAATAAAACCTTTGGAAAAAACCACCGTGTCCAGTGCTCCGATGATAACGGCAGCAGGGTCCGAGCTTTTAGCAGTCGTGCCGGATTTGCATGCAATCATGTTATAGCCAGTCAAAATGATGCAACCAAAGGCGACTTCAAATCTTTATCAGATGAAGTTCTTCTTGACTGTGCACATGCAAGTCTAATAAGACAAGAACAAGATGATAATTGTTTAGAACAAAAAAGAGTTGCGGACTCATTGGGCGTACCTCTTATAGTCGAGATGAATAGGAAAATCAATACTTCTAAAAGATATCGTTACTTTTCCCTGCACTGTCGTGAAATACATTACTGGTCACAGCTTGGACGTGTCATCACCACAGTGGAGACAGTTACCAAGGAAAGTCATTGCAAATGTTGTAAAGTGAAAGTCCCGTGCATGCACAGGGCATAAACATTGTGGTTTTTATTTGAATTTGACCAAGTTATGTTTAGAGACAAAGCAAATATTCCTAACATTACAACAGAACAGGATGTTTCACCAGAAGATAAAGACAATGCTAACTGTGTTACATATCCACTATCGAATGAAAAGTTAAGAGATATGATAATGTATGTATGTGAATTTTAAAAAAATGCCATATTCTGTAGAGCAGTTTGCCGCAATTAGAAATTATGAAACATTCTACAAACCATACGAAGAACTTTGTCATAGTTGCAATTAGCAACTATCAAAAGATTTTCTTATCAATGGGAATGCAAAAATCCTCACGATGCAAGGAGTTATAGACGGTATATATAACAAAAGAAGAATATATGTTCATTGGGCCAAACTTAACAAAGTTTGTGTGAAGTGACAATTTAAAACGGTTTTACTTGTAGTTGCAATCGAAACATCTCCCACTACCTGTCTGTTTTTAAACTGATTTGCAAAAGCAGAAAGCGGAATAACAAGATAAGTATTTACCCGAACTTTTATTGTATCATAGAAAATTATTAAAAGGGGAAGCATTTTAAATCTTATTTATGTAATAAAAACCCAAATTAAGTCGGTCGCCCTAATATTGTTTTTTGATGCAATACAAAAAGTCAACTGTTTGTTTTTGAAACTATGAGTTAACATTGCTGTTCAATATGAATATATACAAGCTATGGCTCGAGATTTGAATGGAATGGAAGTTAATTATGTTAATGACAATTTAGCCTGATTTTTATTTATTTCTTTTTGCCACAGTCCGATTACCCAAAAAGAGATAAAAAAGGCTTAGGTTTGTTAACAATACTTACATACTATAAAACAACATGTAAAATTGACATTTTGTTTTGGTTAGTTGGTGGATTTGATTAAATGTTAAAAAAAATAACTATGTCAAGGAAAACCAATGAAATCTTCTTTTGTGTCAAATGTTGTTCAACTGCATCGGTCTGTAAAGCGCAAATAGACTGGCATAATCCTCTTTTATTTATGTATTTTTGTTTAGTATATTTATTGTAATTAAGTTCCTCTCTAGTCAGATTGGACGAATTTCTGTTAGAGTTTGTATAGTTCGTCTGTTATTAATTATGTTTTCTTTGATTTTTTATTTGACCTTTGACCACTGTTGAGAGTCAGGAATTGTGGTTTGTCTTTGTGTTTTATGTTTTGTTACATGTACATTTTTATAACACTGAGCAGGAGAAGGTTTTATTTTATGTACGCACGTACTAAGGTTTTTTATGTGCTTTTACATCCTTGTTTAATGCCTTGAGTAGACCTTTAGATTTGTCAATTCCCTCTGTTTTTCTCGTGGTTGACATGCAGTATTTCTGACATTTACCCCATATCATTTCATTTTCATAATATAATCTTTTTTCCGTAATTAACAGACTTAACTATAATTCAACGCCACTGAAAATTAGATTTTTGTGATAAAAATAGATGCGAGCCTTGAACTAGCAAATAATTGTGGTGCATCTTCAAAATTGCTGTGGAACAGACAATTTTAATTTATTGTGTTCTTGTTTATGTCATTATACAGGATAATGTGGAGCAAGCAATTTTTTATTATTTAAGTTGATAACAAAGCTACAAAAAATGAAGCAGTGGATATTTTACAATTAAGGACCGAGCGGTTTCGAAGACCTCGTAATTACTAGTAGTTTGATGTGGCCTTATATAGGTGTTACATTGAAAAATCCACAAGATCTCAATAAAATATGTGACTATAAAAATAGTATGTTGGTTGGTTCATCTTTATTTTAGAAAATGCAGAATCATGTTGCACTTTGAAGAGTACTCGGAACGCTGAAAGGATATTTGCCAGGGAATTTTCCGCCTGATTAAGTTACGCAATGTTCGAGGCTTGTACAGATCGGAGCTACAGCTTTAACTACATCACACGTGGATATAATCAAAAAATCATAGTTTTTGACCTATGTAAAAAGACTTGTTTTGATATAAACGGTAGGTGAATAAAACAATTTAACATGGTGGAATAAATTTCTGTCCCATAAACAAATGCCATTTTTAATAAAGCAAAACCTAAGAAAGCTGCTATACAAATAATGCAGCAGAAAAAATCTGATATGAAATAAATATTTTCCTATTGTTTGAATTGTATAAGCTTGTTTCGACAATTCCAAATTTTGTTTGTGGAATTTAACGATTTCATTGATACTTTCATTACTTTCAATCAAGTAAAATGTTGTTTTATAATTCTTTCTCAGCCTCTACAATACCAGAACCAGATATAAATGTAGTAGATTATCGTGTAAATGTGGACGAATTCTGGCATCAAATACGCCAAAAAATTGTGGCGAGAGGATTTATTTCAGGTAATTTTTTATCATCTATTGGTTCTATTAGGATCGAAATACATATTTTTTGCTTATAAGCTGAAAATTGAATTTTTTCCTTACTTTCCGTTTAGCATGAAGAAAAACCCATATAATATTTAGAAATAAAACTTAAGAAAGTTAAGAATTGAGAAAACTGTGGTATATAAACATTTTAGAAATAAACTAAAACTGGACCACTCTTTCAATACTGTCGACTTTTTACAGACATTAACTATTAAAATAAGTCATTTGATTTAGGCAATATTTACCTTATGATTTTGGTGCTTCATTTTCGATAAACGATTTTTTATGCCATTAAAGATATAAAAAAAAAACACGATGAGTAAAAATTAGCAAAGAAACCAAATAAAATATGACAAAAAGTTAAACAGATGTGTATTGAATAACAAAAATAGTATAAAGCTTGCTTATTTCTACATAAAAATATGGAAATAGGAGATGTGGTATGAATAAGAGCTGTGTGATACATGGGAAATTAAAACGCTTTAACCCCTTCTTACTGTTATGAATGATTATGGTTAACATTTTATTTGCAAATATATTTGAAGATATTAATGGTAATCCCTTTCGCATCAAACCGAACTACACATTTTGGGGACCATGGATGGGAGAGAAAACCAAAACATCAGAGTTCATGTTGAACACGGAATTTCAAAAATTGCAAAAAGGGATCTACACTCCAGATGAACCCTTGAAAAATCAAACATAGACGCAGAATATCTTGCAGAACACCTGTCTGAAAGAAAGGTACTTTAAATATATGATGTGTTGCTTTGGGTTACCATTGTTAATATATAATCTCTTACTAAAAATCACACGCAACAACCCGTTAATAACTCGCTGCTGTTTCTTAACAACTCATCAAAACTCGCAAGTATTCGGAATTCGAAATTGACAAGAATATCTTTCTATAAATAAAAAGACTTTGAAGATACGAAAAGGGACCATTTTAAGGTCGTTAGACAAACGGTGACCAACTCGAAGTTATGGCAGTGGGAAGATTTCCGTTGTAATTTGTGACATTGATATATCCGAATCAAGTCAATTTCTGAAATAATGACATTAATCTTTCTGCCAGCACAGGATTAGTTATTAACTTACAAGAATCTCGCTATATCCGTGAATGTTTTGAAAACAATTTTTTTGTACGGTTAGCATACGATTTAATTGTGGATTATTACTAGAGCTTTCAATTACTTTAGTGATATTTGCGATTTCATTCAAATCATGTTATTTATGGAAAATAATAAGCTTATCACAGGACAACGATTCCTATCGTAATAATTGAGCGAGCAAAATAGACCATTGTTTTAATCAGTTACAGAAATCTGAAATTGCTGATATATGCAAAGGGAATTCGAAGATACCAAAGGGGCAGACAGAAATCGTTAAATCGGAAGACAGAAAAGACCATGGCCAACAAAATGAAACGAAAGACAAACAGAAAACACAACACTACACTGAAAACTAAAGCTGGAGTGACACGAACCCTACAAGGACCAGGGTGAGTGCAAGTCATGCGATATTCCGACAAAAGGCAGGACAATGATTGACATGCTAGTTGAGTTACAGAAAAACCTGTCAAAGGGACATGTCTTTTCCAAAGTTTTTAAACACGTACATGGAGCTTCAGGTTAAGTATAACTATGATAAATGAAAAACAAAAGGTTTTAAATGTAACATGTGTATGACTTAACTTTTATTATATGTGAAACATTTTAATAAGTAATTTTCTCAAGCAGTTTTTCATTTTCTTCATCAATGGAGAATTTTGCGGTCCCCTTTAAAAAATTATTATCAATATCTTTTTTCAATTCAAATCTTCCAATTAAATGACAGAATGAACAGAAAACTTCAGCTTGCAATACAATGGAATAAACGCTTCAAGAGTATTTTTTATGATACTCATTCAAAATACTATCAATTTGGGGTGCCTTGCTCCTTTTCAATTTATTTAAAGTGTCTTCCCTCTCTGGTATGTACCCTTTTAATATTTATAGATTATAACATGACATTTTTCATATCACACCTTTTATCAGCCCTAGGTCATGCAATCATCCCGAGAGCCGCTAATGTTCACAGTCGAACATGAGAAAACGATGTTTACATGTTTAACAACGCAAAAATAAAAAATTCTATAAAATACAGTGATGAAAATGAAATAAAAAAAAATAAAAAAAATACCACCTAAATCCTTGGATGCCATAATGTAAAATAAAAGTATTTTGCTTTAATTTTGTTGGATGTATCCCCTGTTATTTCCAACCAATAGTGAATAAGCCGTAAAAGAGTTAAAGGTGAGCAAGCAGACATACATTATGGAAAGCAAAGCTGGTTTGGTGGGTGGTCTTAATGATTAAAAATGCATTTATGGTTTCTTAAACATTTTGCTTATCGCAAACTTATATAATAATGGCTATTAATTCTTTTTTATAATTAAGGTGGAATAGCTAGTGCAACATGCATTCATGGCGAGGAGAGAGTGTAAGAGACCACGCCGACTTACTCCTTAGTTACAAATTTCCACCAAATGTAACAATCATTGACATGCAACACAGGTTGGCTACACATGTGAATATAAGGCGGTCACTGTTTTTCCATCCTTATCAAGGTATGGTGTGTGAGCCGACCGAGGAAAATATCAAGAAAGGCAAATCATGAGAACTTGATGTTGGCTTTCATTGGTTAGACAAAAACAGCAAAGTGATGTCCAGAGAGCCACACAGAGACCTGATCTTCCATTTATCTTTGCTTATCTGACACTTCCATGAGAAAAATGCTAAAAGACCAGATAAAATCCTGCGACAGATCAGAACAGTTCCACAATTGGCTGGCAAAATTAATAGTCAAACAGAAGATCAGCTATTTTCTCAAACAGGCAAAGACGATTACTTTTTAACAAAATGTCGAGCACAAAACATATCTTCTTCCTGAGAAGAATATTAGATGACCTAAATATTAAAAAAACATTGAAAACTTTGGAGTGTTTCCTCAACAGCGATTTAAAAGCCACGGCTGATGGGAAGCTAGAAATAGGAGCAGACACGAACAACTCTTTAAATTCCAATCGGCAGATAAATCCACCATTACATTATGTAGTAGGTCAAAAACTTGTAAGCGATGAATTCAGGTCTGGACGGCAGCCAAATGAAGAAAATTATCTGGTCTTGAGAAAAAAAACTGAAAATTGGTATGTACACAGTGTGTGTTGTAAGTAACTTGATCATCTTATCTTTTGCTCACCTATTGCAAACCGTCATGTGACCTATTTGTATAGTCGGCATTACCCGTTTTTTCCTTAAAGAAGTCAGAGTGTCCGAAAATCGTCTATTTCTCATTAGAATTCAGATATCTCCGTTTGAAGCATTTAGTCAATTTATGGCCGAGTCCGGATTTGGCTCCTTTTCCATTTATATCTGATTGAAATGGTCTTGACGCCACAGGTGAACATAATTTAATATAGGAATGAGAAATATGTTCCAAGGAGAAATTTGCTTCAAGGTCTTGTTGTCTGAAAAAAATCATATTTTTTAATTTTTCTACTTTGGAACTCGGAATGAAGATTTTGAATCGTAACAGGAATCACAAACCAACCAAAACATTGCTATCAAAGTAAAATACATTACGGTTTTACGGGTAATTCCTAAAATAACAACAGATGAATGGTACCGGTGGTCAAATCGATATTGGTAAACGCCTAATAGCCTAATGCATTTAAAAAATGCGGCCCTATCAGTAACTGCTTTGTTAACACAAACCCTCAATTTGCCAGTATGAAGTCTGGAATGGGCATAGCAAAATATTTTACATACATAATTATGGTTAATTCGCTTCGCAAACATTGTCAAAATGTGTTGTGAGATAACATTGTTTTTTTCATATTTGAATTATCCATTTTTTGTATGTGAACAGATTGCTACTTATCGATTGCAAAAACTAAAAATGGTACTTTACATCTCTGAGAAAATTTTTTACTGACCTCATGCTGATGTTGTAAGAATCATTTAAAAAGGTAACCACATACAGTGTGTAACCACGAAGGGTTTCGGGTAATTGATACTAGCTTACGAGAGCATTTGCACTTTTTTTTGTTTAAGATTTTCAAATATAAATGTATATACATAGTTTCGTTATTCTTTTCGTTTTATATAATATCATGATTAGTTGCAAAGTAGACCGTCAGTATTGTATTATTTTTTCTGTTTTTTAAATTATGGAAATATGAGAGATTACAAAATAAATCACCGAATTAGACATATACACGAAGAGTTATAAATTTAGTAGATTTGCGGATGTACACTCTAAGATTTTCTGCATTTTCACTTAATGTCAGATTAAGCAAATCCAATTAATCAGGAATTTTAATTTATAACACATTTCATCAGAACTCCAAGGAGAATGGAAGGGCTCATCTTGGTTATTATTGAAAATGTTAAAACGCTCTGATTATCATGTTTGTTATTGGAGAACCAGTTGATGAAGTCACTCCAGAAGATTATAAAAAAGTGTCAGATGTTGGACAACATAGGGACTACTGGACAAGACCACTGCATAAATCTGTACTGGATATGGTACGGTTTATTTAAACATTAAATTGGGCAAATGATACCGTAAGTATAGTAACTACAAAAACTATGAGATTGTAAAAGAACACTGTGATTCATACAAACAGACATATGATTCATGCAAGACGATCACAAAAAGTACCTTGACATGTAGGTCTGTAAAAGTATAAAGAACAAAAGAACTTTTCTTTTTTAGGTTTGTGAAATTTTGAGAAATGACAGAAATCCAAATGAGCCCATCATAACAGTCAATAGGGAAATTTTGACACGAGTAGAGATGCAAACACTGGGAATGAACATGAACGTAGAGTGCAGGGTACGGAACCGCATGTAGCATCAAATATGATTAACACTTAAGAACACCGTGTGGTATCGCTTGGGTGACAAACCACTTACATACTTCGTTTGATATAAAATTATTAGGAACATAAAGAGGTTGGGCCAATTTCCCCGGAAAATTTTTCACTTAGAAGGTCAATTGTCAAATTGTTTGTTACTCGACCAAAAATGGAACATTCGAAAATTTTAATGATATGTTTATAATATTTTGCCAAAATTTTGCGGCTTTAAATGTTCTAAACGGAAAAATGGCAAAAAAAATAGACTAAAGCGCAATTTTAACATTTAAAGGCGATTTTTAGCATTATCTCATTGGAATCCCATCGAAGAACCTTCGAAACCAGAAAAAAGTACGACTTTTTAGAAACTTTATTGTAGTATCTGTGTATGTGCAAAGATTATATATGGTTGTCAAGGTCCTTCATACTAAAAAAACAAACTTTTTTCCAAAAAACTTGACCACACTTTGATGTTACCTATATATCGTTTAAAATCTCTATGTCCAAGTTGGAAAGATATTGAGACACATATATAACAATTTTATTAAAAAGTAAATCACTATTTGAAACTGTTGAACCGGAGACAAGAAAGTTGTGATTTAAACAAAAGTAAAAGATGTGTTGGTCAAACCATGATGAAACCGCAAACTATTTGCTAAATATTTTTGTTGACTGCTTTTAAAGTTATTTTCATCATGGACAAATATTTAAAAGCAAACAAAATATCACAGACCAAATATACATGTAATAAAAGTTTCACGTTTTACTTTTTTACAGGGTCGCTAAGTTGGATATCTTGATGGATATATTATTCCAACATGGATTAGAAATAGGGAGGAAACATCGGTTTTTCAGGTATTTTTAAAGGATTTAATGATTTATGTAGTCACTCTACACTTGGAATTCAGAAACTAAGAAGTATTTTCTAAGTAAATGTCAATAATGCAGCACACTATCCCCTTGAATCCATGTTTTCATTCCTATAATGTGTCTGACGCATTGAAGAACACGGGTTTCACAGGTTTATCAATATTTAAAAAAAAAAATAAAACCAAACTTTATTTCTGGCTTGGACAAATAGGCTATAAAAGCAACCACGAAGAAATGCAAGAAATGAAGAATTTTCGTAAATTCGACATCAAAAACCCTTTAGCATAAATGTATAACAAAAAATTAGTATCACTTTGATGCATTGTATGGCCGTTGCGTTGATTGACAACTCGTCAGCAGTGCACGAAGTCAAAATCTTAGAAATTCGATTACAAAAAAAATTATTAAGCACAAGCATCATAACCGAAAAAAATCAAATATGTTGAAGTCACAGTTAAACTAAGGGTTACCTCCCTATCAGAAGGAAGAGCCTTAGAAATTGACGGTATGTTTTATCAATTTTGAATGGCAAAATTAAAAGAATTTATGTTATGCGTATCACCAAGTAGAAATTCTGGCTGGAAATGTGATTTTATATGTTTCGTTTTTAGGACTTGATCCCAGGATTCAAAGACTATATGATGATTTTAATACCTATATACAGACCTGGGCATTGGTGCGTTTGTTTAAGAAATATTTTATTAAGTTTTGTCTTTTATTTGTTTTTTCTGTAAACTGTAAACATGACAAAAAAAGTTCAGAACGTTTTTGAAACACCATACGTCATAGGACCATGACCTACACCCACAAAGTATTTATTATTTATACTTTAAAAATCGTGCGAAAATTGTCGGGCCTTTCTTTTCGCCGTGGTTGGTTTATACTTTAAATCTCAGCGGAAATCGCGCAACATTGTTCGGTTCTCGCGCGACATTCGCGAGATATCGCGCGAGGAAGTATACATGAGTCCTATCTTGTAAGCCAAACCCAAGATTTAATTCCATATTTTCTTATATGTATATTAAAAGCATATTTGAAGGTTGGTGGCTTAAGCATTGTCATTTGTCATGCCTTTTTATTTTCAAAAGTAAAAGGTGTTTTCATTTTTCAATCGCATTAAAATTTTGAAAACAGATGTATCAGGTGTAACAGAAACTATTTTCGTTTTTACATTATTTTCAAAGTTAGATGAATTGTGAGCAATATAAAATGTCTTTGGGATTTACAATGTAAATGGGAGATAACTGCCTTGAGGGGGTTTTTCAAAAAGCCCTGTAGAATAAAATTAGTGTAAAATATAATTAGATCATTCCAAATTGATTTCTAATTCTTCGGATTTTTAATGATAAAATTAGGTGCAAGACAGCGAAAATTTTAATTCTAATTTTTTTCTGAAAATGGTAAAAAATGAAGCAAAAACTTCATTGATTGATTGTTGTTTAACGTCCTGTGGCAAATATTTCATGCATATTCAGGACGAAAACAAGTTAAACAATAAATCAATATGT
>JAULBM010009290.1:0-11732 GCA_032357055.1 Geukensia granosissima
CGGACCTTTTTATACTGGGCGACCATGTTCGTTGACGGATTGAGATGAAATGAGAAAATTTTATAAAGGACCTTCCTGTCAAATATCAATTGGCATAGGGATTTCAGAAAAAGAGATTTTTCTTTTTCCAGAAACAAGAATTGCAAATGACAGTCATGTTTGTTGATGGATCGGGACAGAATAAGGAAATCTTACAGAAGACCTCTTTTAGTTGCTTCTTGTATAATATTAGTGCATTTTGCTTAGCAATTTCAGAGGAGAATTTTTTTCTATATCAACCAATCAGAAACAATAAATGTCCATGGCTGCAAAGTTTATGGAAGGATCAGACATTAATTAGGCAATTTTTTAAAAGACCTCTCACAGATGCTTCCTGTGAAATATAAAATCATTAAGCCAAACTGTTTCAGAGGAAATGATTTTATTCTTTATCAGCCAATCAGAAATAAGAACTGCCCTTGACAGCCTTGTTATTTGACGGATCACCACAAAATTAAATGAGCAATCTTTGTAAAGGACCTTATACAGAGCCTTCCTGTTAAGGTTGCTTCCATTTGGCCTTTCTGTGTCAGAGGAGATTCATCTTATTTGAATCAGCTAATCAGAAACAAGAATTGCTTTGGCGGCCATATTTGTTGAAATTTCAGCACAAAATGAGAAATCATTACAAAGCACCACATATATATGCTTTTGAATCAAACAATCAGAAACAAGAATTGCCCATGACCGCCATGTTTATTGACGGATCTAGAATAAATGAGCAATCTTTATAAAGGACCTTATATAGAGGCTCCCTATCAAATTTGGTTCTTTTTGTCCAAGTGGTTTCAGAGAAGTTGCTGAAAATGTGAAAAGTTAACAGACGACAGACAGACGGACTTACGGATGGACGACGGAGGCCATGTGATGACCAAAGCTAAAATGGCCTCTGGTCTGTTGAGCTTAAAAATTTATAAAGGACTTCTCCAAGATGCTTCTTATCAAATATCAGTTCATTGGGCCTAGCAGTTTCAGATGAGAAGATTTTTCTATATCAGCCTATCAGAAACAAGAATTGCCTGCGGCGGCCATGTTTGTTGATGGATTGGAACGTAATGAAGGAATTTTGTAAAAGACTTCTCACAGATGCTTTCTATCAAATATCAGTTATTTAGGCCAAACCATTTCAGAGGAAAAGATTTTTCGATATCAGCCAATCAGAACCAAGTACTGCCTGTTGCAGCCATGTTTGTTAACAGAATGGGACTCAATGAGGAAATTTTTATAAAGGACCGCTCATAGATGCTTCCTGTCAAATATCAGTTCATCTGGCTGAGCAGTTTCAGAGGATAAGAGTTTTTCTATATAAACAAATCAGAAACAAGAATTACCCATGGAGGCCATTTTTGGGGACAGATCGGGAGGAAACGAGGAAATTTTATAAGGGAACTTTTATAGATGCTCCCTCTAAAATATTAGTTCATTAGGCCAAGCAGTTTCAGAGGAGAAGAATTTTTCCATATCAGCCAATCAGAAACAAGAATTGCCTGTGGCAGCCATGTTTGTTGACAGATCAGGACAAAATGACGACACTATAAGGACCTTATATACATGCTCCCTGTAAAATATTAGTTCATTTGGCCAAGTGGTTTCACAGAAGAAGATTTTTTCCAAATCAGCCAATCAGAAACAAGAATTGCCTGTTGTGGCCATGTTTTTTGATGGATCGGGATGAAATGAGGAAACTCCATAAAGGACCTTATATAGATGCTTCCTACCAAGTTTAGTTTCATTTGGCCCAGTGGTTTCAGAGTAGAAGATTAAATTGTGAAAAGTTAACGGATGACAGACAGACGACGGACGCCAAGTGATGATAAAAGCTCACATGGCCTTGGCCAAGTGGGCTTAAAATGGTTGGAACAAGTTTTATTGCATTTTCAACAATGAATTTTTCGGAAAAAATATCCCATCAAAATCAGATGAAAATGAAAAAGTTTTAAATTTCTGAAGTAAAAAATGATATAGTTGGCAATGGCAACTTTGAACTTTGACCTTAAGGCCTATAAAATTAAAAGAGTTTTTCATCTTCCCTTTACCTCCCATCTATATAAATTTCATTCAAATGAAGAAAAACTAAAGCTATAGTCTGTAAACCAAATTTTTATGAAAAAACAATAAAAAGTGACCTTGACCTTTGACCTACTGACCTCAAAATCAATAGGGTTTTTTCTCTTCCATCTGTTCATGTCAGTCTGTGACATAAACTTTTTTGGCTACTAGTCCACTGGGCTAGTGACCATCCAAGTTCTACTTGACCGAAACATATTTCACTAGACCGATATTTTTTAGTCAATAAAGAGAGAATTTTGTCAATTTGTTTTCCATTATTTCTAAATGTTTTTGTAATGTTAAATAAATTTTGCATTTACTTTTACCACAGTTACAAATGCCTAATTATATAAAACTAGTTGTAGCAGTTCAGAGAAAGAAATCAAGAGTAGATGAGACAAATAAAGTCCCATTAGCTGGCTCAATTGCCATAATATTAGCTGGACAGGCTGAACTATATTTAGCTGGCTATATATTGCATCACAAGTCCATTACTACATTCATATTCTCTGAAGTTTTTATAGATCTATAGATACCTCATTTTCAGTGCAGAATAAAATGTTAGGAACTTAGATGCACTGTATACTAGCATGAAGTGAAGCACTTCATATAGTTAATAAGTATTTACAAGAATTCATGAAAAGCAATTTGTATTTGCTTTTTTAATATTCTGCTGAATGTCCTTTCAATATTGAGCCAAAAATAGCTTTTGTCAAAACATGAAAACCTTTCAATGGCTTTGACCTTTAAACCGGGTCAACTGATCCATTTTATCCTCCAGATGATAATTAATAAAGAGAACTAACAGAGGACTACTTTATATTTAATATATTGAATTTAATTTGATGACTTAACAGTGATATTATATCATCAGCAGAAAATTAAAATTCTATTTGATATACAGGTAAATAAATCCACAGAATAATTCATAAAATTTCCTTTTGAGCGCCCCTTTTTCAGTTTCCGGTCAACAGATCTAAATTTAAATATCTAAAAATACATGCGGTTTGGAACCTAAAAACAACTTATACATCGTTTGATGTTATTTCCACACAAAAAAACCTATCATTTATATAACTAGAAATAAACAAAATTGCAGCACAGGTTTACTTCATTAAATCTTTCACAGAAATTCACTAGACCAATCGGGCTATCACAGAACATTTTTACTAGACTGACCTAATTTCTCCAGACACGGGCTACCGCTTCACATTGCAGACTGATGCAATTATCACAAAAGTAAATGTCATGCAACATGAACTATCCATGGTCAATTTGTGATCTTTATATTGAAGTGTTGAATTTCAGCAAAGGTCCCAGTCTGGTGAATATGTATACAATACATGTACATTGCCAGAAATATCAAATTTATTTGTACAAGCTTTAGAAACGGGTAACATGTTATGAGGTTTTTACCCCTTTCAAAGCAAGTACAAATGAATTTGATATTTTCCAGCAATGTACATTTATTGTATTTATCCCGCAATTCTTAAAAGGTAATTAAATGGACGATTTTCTTTCTCAAATTGTTGAATCATTTCTAAATGTCTACAGTTCTTAATAATGTGGACAATTTTGAGGACCCAAGTCAGCTGGTCTCCAAATTTAATATTCCTGTTTGCTCTTAATGGGTTGGGATTACAGGAGACAATAATATGCTACTATATGAATATCACTTTGCTTTATTCGTACACTCACATTTGTATAATAAAATGCTTATTTGCAGGATAATAATATTTAAAAACTTGTCTTAAATACAATAGGATTATTTTTTTTTAATTGCTTACCTGTTAGAAAAATAGACAATGTTGAATAAGTTCTTGTATTTACTTTTCTTTGGAAGGTCTGCCACTGACATTATTGGTAAAAATGTGATTTTAACATCTTCTAAAGAGATGGCTTCTGTAAAAGAGAAACAAGAAAATGTCAAAGGAATATATTAATATATTCCCTCGGTAGGTTTAAATTTTAAATGATAATAATATGCAATATTTAATCAATTTTTAATCTGTTTCAACACGTTAAAAATATACCACTTTCCATATTTGTGTTTTTCTTGTTGAACCCAGAAAGATGAGATCAAATATCAAGCAGCAGATACCCATGTAATGTAAATGTAATTGAAAGTAATGGTGCATTACAGCAAATTTTTATAAAGTAATGCATTACATTACATTTACAATTACAAAAAAATCAAGCACATTACACATTGCTTCACCATTACACCAATATTGATCACATTACCATAACACATTGCCATTACCCCAGGCCTGTTGCCAGTAACCTTAATATTTACTTCAACTGCAACTCAAAATACTTAAAAAGGCTTTTTTCTGCAGACCTCAACAATTTATTGTCCTCATTGTTTATTTTTAATATTAGGGCTAAACCTAAATACCCACAGACAATTTCTGAACATATTATTGACTCCCAAGATAAGGCCCATTTAAGTGCCAAAAACTCAAAATCCACACAATACAGATTTTTACAAAATGCAATTATAATTTGGACTTCCAATGCTTTGGTCACAAGCATACCTGGCCAAGGTTAATCTAGAAAGCACCTTGCAAGTCATTAAATTCATAACAGATTTTGAAAAAAAAAATGTAAATCTGGAAAAGTTTGTTTTTACCCTTAATCCATATGTTTGCCTTTTTGCATATATATCGTATGAAGGTGGTTAGCACTTTGTGCAAAATATGCTTCTGACCGTTATATCAAAGACCACAAGAAGCATTTCATATACCAATATACCTACCATAAACATCTTTATTATTAGATTGTGATGCAGTCTCTGTTGTGTCTGATTTTTGGTTTTTCTCCCCAATTACCTCCTCCTCTTCAGTTATTTCTGTAATGCATAAAAAACTTAAATAGATGCAATTCTTTCCCATTTACCCAGTAACAGATGTTGTAACTTGAAAAAAACGATTAAAATGTAGAGGTTCACCAAGGATCTTAAAATCCAACTTAAATTAAAATTGTCGAATATGAACCGATTACTTAATGCATATTCAAGACGAGCACATGAACTGAAACATTACAGTTACAGATAAGGTAGGAGACCTGGGATATGGGGAGACAACTCTTTTTTAAAGGGTCCTTTTTGATATAAATTTATCAAATCAGTTGCATTTTTTTCTTTTATCAGTAAAATAATGATTATCTTATCATGAAAATATATACCTTTCATCAAAAAGTCCTAAATGTGTGCATTTAAAAAGACATTATACTGGATTGGTAAATATAATTAAGGCTGATTTTCAAATGGAGGCAATTATACAAAAATATTTTCAAAGAGAGATAATTTTGTTATAAATTGAGTTACTAGTCTCACTATAGTTTATCTGGAATGGCCTCTAACACAATAGTTCCTTTAAAACATAAGAAATGCTCTTGCAGGGTGTTATGTATTTAAAAGATAGTTATGTACCTGTTATTGGAAAGGTGATTTGTTATTATAAGAATTAAATATATGTGGTTATTGGAAATTTATAGCAAAAGTGTCCTTGGTGTAGGAATTTTGTGTACTAATTTAATAAACGGGCCATGGAAAGTCCATTTTGTCCAAAAATATTCATATGATGAAAACACGGATATTCATGACACTTCAATCAGACAGATTTTGTGGAAAAAGTCAATGCTCATGACTTTTTTTTGCAACTGATTTTAAAAATTGTGCTCATTTCCTTTCCAATGAGGTATAACATGTGTGCATCCGTACAAGTATATGATCAGGCTTAGTCCTTGAACACTGCTTTTTTTAACATTGTGTTAATGGAAAACATCAAACCGTATAGGGAGACTTATTCTGAAGTATATAGGCACAATATAGTTTTCTAAAATTTTGTTATATCTCATCAATGTGGTTGATGTTTATTTTTCTAATTTTATGTGAAAATTACCGGTAAATTATAATTTTCTTGTCAACTAGGCTTATAAGGCAACTATTTTTCAACCGCTTTTTTGCTACAAATTACAACATTTTGTCAGTAAGATCATACATGGCTCATTTGATGCATTTAAACAATTATATAAGGGCTAAACCTACATACCCACTGACAATTTCTGAACATATTATTGACATCCAAGATGGGGCCCATATTGAGTGTCCAAATCTCAAAAACCAAAGGGTGAATTTCTCTAATTTTTTGTCATAAAGTGTATCAATGTATTTTTAATAAATACAACAAATAAAAAGAATATCAAATTTTAGGGAAAATTTTGGCCTTACCCAGGTCTACTTCCTTAAATGTTTGAATACGTTGTATTAGTAGCTAACAGACATTATTTTCAGTATCACATTAGTGATGATGTCACTATGGCATTACAGCTCTGTAACAGAATGGCAAAATTCTCACTCTAAGGCATTTTTAGAGCATAATAAGGGGCATTTGTGCTCTGATAATATAACTTAGGCCATATTCTCTAACAAAGATGAATTTTGGCTGAGGTGCTCAGATATCTTCAAAATCTTTTTATTAATAAACAGATTTTTTTCAAAGATGTGCAAATGTTTTCCATGAAAACCAGATTTTTTGTGAAGTTGACAGGAAAATTTGTAGTTAAAATGGGTACTTCATAGATTTTGTTATTGAAATATAAACATTTTAAATGTAAATAGCAAAATTTCAAAATTTAATGACAAACTTATATTTTAGTGAGAAAATATGAGGCCCTTTTCCTTTAATTCACAACTTCAAAGTTCAATTTATAATTAATAAATGTTAAATATCCATTTTGGTGAAAATTTAATGTTCTAGCTTTGTTTTGAGGTAGCTGATAAAATACCAATATTAAAAGAAAATCAGAGAAAAGAACCTCATGTGTCATGGCTTTCTAAATAACATGGTGGGTCAGGGAAGACAAAATTACTCCAGAAAGGTTTATCAAGAAAAGTGTTTTGTACACAGTAAAATTTAAGGCCTTTACAATCATTGTTTTTCTATTTTGTCATTGATCTGTTTGATAAAAGAGAGAAATGCACGGCACTATATTTTAAGAACTTGTTTCCTGCCCCAGGGAAATCTTGTGAACGAAAAGTCAACAGCTTGACACCTATACATCTTCCTTGTTTTGGCTCCTAGCTTGTCTGATGAAGGTAAATCCATAAAAGATTTGTGTTTTTCTGGCATATATTCCTTATTTTTTCTTTTAACAAAAGAATGGAACTTTTTTGGCTCGAAATAAGTTTGCTCGAACACCATTGTTGTGTCAAACTCATTTTACTCAATTTTCAGCTTTGATACAACTAAATAAAACTCTTTGGCTCAACTCTCGATGTTTCAATCCCTTCATTAATAAAACAGTTAAATTTACAACAGACAAGAACTTACCTGTAAAAATAATCATGACCTGTCAAACAGTTAATTATTTATCCCAGGTGTGACAAAGATTGACAATCATTAGATAATTGTTTATTGTCATATAATTAGTGTAGACATATGATTAACTTAATTTTTTATTATTGATTTTGCTAAATTTCTGCTGTATAAACATAAAATTAAGAAGTTCAAACTTCATTTTCTCGATACCACTGCTATCGTAATATCAGACTTTGAGTTCGAGCCATCGAGATTTGACTGTATTATAATATACCTGTAATTGTTGCTGTTTTAGTTTCTTTGGATTCTTCAGGCTGAGGTGGAACATACTTTTCTTTATTGATTATTTCATGCAACATAGATAATATGTTAAATTCTGATACATGCCATGACATCTGAAACATGCAGGATAAAAATGTTTTACTTACAATTAGAATTATTGACTTTTTGTTAAGATAAGCAAATTACAGTTTTTATTTATTGTTGTTGTTTTACTATAGTATATGAACTGTCATCTCCATTGCCAAGTAGTATGTGTGATATTAATGACAGATATTGTGAATATGATTTTTTTCAACTTTTTGTTGCGAGCTGTTCCAGAAAAAAATGTCTGGGAGTGTGTGATGGCAGCTGTTATTTTTTTTCTGTGGGATGCTGTTCTTAAAAAAATTTCTTTTCTCTTGGTGTTGGGGGTTAAAGAAATCTGATTCTATGGATGGGTATTATCTTTTCGGTAATTTCTTATCACTTTGGAAGTGAAAATTCTGTAATGAGTGGTTGTGTTTTCTACCAATTAGAATCTGTGGGTGGTGGTACCAAAGATAAATGCATTTCTGTAGGTGGTGGGGTGAATAGAAAAGTGCCTTCACATAGCACCATATAATTATTTCTGAAACAGTCCTGAATGCTTTACAGCAACTTGCAAATTAAACAGCAATAAAGATGAAGTTCACTTTTAGCACCAATTTGATAATTCTGTATACATCCATTTTTCTCTTTACTTATATATGTTTCATGAAGGGAGTCTCTCTGGCACTTTTTACTAATTTTGGAAAAATCCTTTGATTTCATGAATCTCTCTGACTCATTGGACAAGCTCTTAGATTTTCTCCACTCATTTGGGAAATTTTGTTGTTTTCCATTATAACTAATTTTGCTCACAGGATTTGTGACTTTTAGAAAATGAAATATAATTTGAGAGATTTAACCTCTTTTGGAATATATTTAAATGTAATAGCGGTCAAAATAAGCTTGACTTTTCCAGAAATGCAAAAATTAACATTGTAGAAACTTTATTTTCACAAAAATCAGCAATTTTCACAAGAGCACTGGATGAACAAAAACACCTGTAACCTTTGAACACCCAATCAACCAATTGTTAAGATAGTTAAATCTCTTACAAAATTCCCTTTTTCCCTTGAAACAAACATTAAAATTAATTCTCTATTTGAGTACTTTACCTTTGCATACATATTATTATTTTTCTTAAAGAATGATTTATCTTCTGACTGTATACCAAATGTAATGTAAGGGCTGACTATCATGTCTCCCCAGTAACCTCTCTTAGCTAGTCTTTCTCCTTCCTAAAATAAAAACATATATTGATTGATTGAATGGTGCTTATCGTCCAGTGGCAAATATTTCATTGATTGATTGAATGGTGCTTAACGTCCAGTGGCAACTATTTCATGCATATTCAGCTAACCATTACACCACCGAGGCGGTCGGCAAATATTTCATGCATCTTCAGGACAAGAGCATATTAATGATGAGTGATGATGAATGAGCCCTACTTTTGTACCAGACCAACACACTGAGCTGGATTTTTAACATGCTAGCTCAAGAAAGCAACAGTCCCCAGGAAGATGTGTCATTTTATTCCCAGACACATTATTCTGACTCTGGGCCAAACAGTCTTTGCTCTTACTCCTTAATGCTTCATGCTTAGTGGACAAGCAGTAAATACCATTTTTAATGTCACTGGTTTGTCCTGGCCAGAGATCAAAACCATGACATTCAGCACTCAAGGCAAGCATTCTAACCTTTACACTACCAAGGTGGTAAAAATATACATGTAACAACAAATCACCAAAAGATCAATGAAAAAGTTAAAACTCTAATTCATAAACAAAATGTAACAATGCATTTTGATTATTATTTGGCATGCTGAACATTGCTGCAGGATGTTGGTAATGAGTATCAGAACCTGATGAAGGTTAATCCAAAAAAGCACTTAGTAGGTAGTGTAATAAATGCATTTTCATTTGCTGTTTTTACCATTTTGTCTACAATCTGTTTGATAAAAGAAAAAAATGTGATGTACTTTTTTTTTTTAACAATTTGCTTCATGCCCTATGGAAATCTTGTGAACTAAAGGCAACATCTTAACGAGAAATTATGCGGAACACAATCCAGAAAAGATGTGAATTGTTTCTTTCTGGCATATATTCTTTCTTTTAAATATTATACCAGTTAAAAAACCAAATAGAAACACAAGATTTAGACGAGCAACATAATTTTATTTTGATTGTTTTCACAAATACAAGAAACTCCTTCACTGATAAATGTTTAAAAATAATTCTGGCCAAAGGGAGGTAATCTTAAAGTAAAAAATAACTTAACCCTTTGTCAAGTGTAACTAAAATTGTTTTTCATAATGTCTGTTTTTACTACTTATTCTGCAAAACCACTTACATTTTATGAAATAAAAATACAGGGATAAAAAAATATTATCAGCATAGAAATGTTATTGACATAACTTCATACCATTTCAGTTTTGCCCCTCCTTGCAGAATTATTAGATGACTACCATTCTTTTATGATTTGGGTGTATTATCTTATTATAACTGATATTTGGAGTACATATTGAAATTGTACATCTATCACTAAGTGATAAAGCAAATACTCATATTTCATCGGCCTATCATATGATTTCATAAATTTTTGGGTCATTTCTATTGGCTGATCTGGTCAAGTCTTACTTTGTGAGATTATCATTTATTTGTGATGCCCTGTCAATTTAAACTTGTTGTATAACAACCATGTTTCGTCACAGACAAACAAATTTCAACATTTCGCTCCATGTATATATTCAGTCAATAAATAGGCCATAAAAAATAAACTTATCATAAGAGAAACAAGTTTCACAACTGGTTGGTGCTGCATATTGCTCATCAACTCTTATAATTTAATTTCAAAATAATAATAAACCTGCCAGAGGCTTATTTATTATTTATTTTGAAATTAAATAACTCCAGTTGAATACCAGCTCCCACTCTTTGTGAAACCTATATGTATATCATGCTATTATAATACACATGTGTCACTTTAAATTTTACATTCTTTTCCATGTCTGTGTTTTCAGTGATAGCGAAATGAATAAAATGAAAAATTGAACAGTGTTCCGAAGCCCCCCACCGATATGGCATTGTAAAAAAGTTTTTGGATGATGAAAATTTTAGTGAAAACACAGTAAAGCTATCAAGACTAAGACATTAGCCTTAACAAGGACATTTTGTCAATTTTCTAAGTGATTAAGGGGCATAACTCTTACAAAAATATTCGATAATGACTCATCTTGGAAATCCTTTGAAGTATCATTGAGTTTAACCAACTGTATAAATATTATCCAAATTGGATGAGAAATAAATTTGCCAGAGCGCTTGCAAGGCGGACACACGGATGCCTGGCATTACCATATCCCCGCACTGTGTTGCGGTGGGGGACAATTAAATTAAAATCATCTTACATGTTTGACTAGTAGACCAGAAGCCAGTGTTCTATTAGGTACATCATAGTTTCCATCTCTTGGTTCATAGGCTATACCATACTTTCTCCAGTTCTTATACTCTCTTGCATGAATAATATCTCCCTAAAAGATATTTAAATATAAAAGAAATTACACAATGTATCAATTTATTAGCTAGCACTTTGTTGGAACAAACATTTATTTCAATGAATAATATAATCAGATTTCTGCAGCCCAGTTTTCTGTTTTATGTGCTGAATGCTGTGGAAAACTGAAAATGTAAATTTTGGAACTGTTGAGGATTTGTTTTGGAACTGTTGAGGATTTGTTTTGGAACTGTTGAGAGGATTTGTTTTGGAACTGTTGAGGATTTGTTCATTTTATTTCACCTCCATCTTTTCATTTTTCTGTTATAAAAGGAAAACCTAATTGAATTTTACTGAAACATGAGTTAATATCCATCTGAACATACTACAACAGAGGTGCTTGGCAAGGGCAGCATGATACGACCGCAGCACGTTGAAATGTGAAAGGTGAACAAAAGACCCTTTGGGTAAGTGTGGATACAGTAT
>JAULBM010009300.1:0-11732 GCA_032357055.1 Geukensia granosissima
TTACCCCAAAAAAAAAAAAAAAAAAAAAAAAAAAAAAAAATAAAAAAAAAAAAAAAATAAAAAAAAAAAAACGGGTGGGCTGGACAGCCCAAATTAATACAACTTATCTAATTATCCTACAAAAGATCAATGTCTCAAAATATAAAAAGAACTGGTTTACTAGATCAAAATTTAGCGTGCAGAAACCAACCTGTCAACAGACGCCAACGCAGATGTCGACGACAACAGCGCTTTACCATAAAACGTCCTTTTTGGTCTTGAACATTTATGTAAAATAACAATTGTTTTAGTTTGGCAGTTTTTTAATGTGTGCAGCTTGAAATATTAATGTGAATAAAGAAAATGGAGATGTGATATTTTTTGTATATGATACAGCCATTTAAGACGTATAAACTACATCATACACGAGCTACGTTAAGGTCTCAATAATGAACAAGTATCTTCACCATAAGGCAACTTTAAAAGGTCCTAAAAATGAAATATGTAACGAAATCGGTCAATTTGGTGTCGCACGACACAGCTACTTTAAGATGTTCAAGGTCCTGAGCTGATTCCCTTCATTTTGTGTTATTTAATAACATTAAGTATCTATAACGAAAATAACATAATCAGTAAAATATTAAAAATATGTGTTTTTATGCAATAAATAAGAATTATATGTAATGAATACGAGACATTGATTAAAATCTAAAGTGTATCTCTATCTCATTAGAGTTGACCTGTATCATCTTTATAACCCTTGCATCTTAAAACAGAGACAAATGGTGATTTTGAAATTAAACAGACTGCAAATGTTATATGCAATAAATAATATTCCGGTGAGAAAATATAAATATAAGCCCGTTACTAATAAATCACTCAGTTCAAGACTTAACATTCTTAATTATGAACAGTGAAGATAGCATAAAAATATCAAGGAGACCCCCTCACAGATACAAAAGTCCATACAAGGCTAGAATATCACTCCTTGCGACGATCTCTAAATAAACCTTATTTGAATGTAAAATGACAGGCGAAACACCCAAATGTTCATTTATTTAACAACGAACGTGAGATAGTTAAAATGGGAGGAATGCATGCAGTGGCCACGAGACCTGACTTGTAGTGTGGTGAGGTTACACTGTTTTTGTTAGGTCCAACACAATTCCCCTTCCTCGTGATCAGAGATGAAGTAACGCGTCAAAGAAACAATGTAAAAATCCTACCGGACACCTGAAACTCTAAAAACTATCTATGTCCATCAGAGAGTACACCTGTTTAGGATGTTATGGTAAAATAGACTTCTTGGAAATTACGCTTGCAAGAGGCACAGGTTAGATGTACATGAAAAAAAGCTTCAAAAAGAATGATATTAAAATTTACAACACTTTGGACAGTTTTCTAATGAAATAATATAGAAATGGGAGATTAAAAAGATAAATAACAAACATCTAACGGTAACCATAAGTCCACCAATACAAAATAAGATCCAAACGCTTAATTTAAATGTCCTTGTATTCACTGACATTACGATTATTACAAACGTATCATTTTGTACAGTTTGTTAGATAACGATGTAGCTTGAGCTTTTTCGTAAATTTACTTACCACTTCTCTGGAATGGTTCAGTGTCCAATTAACGCTATTAATTGCTGCGTTCACACGAACAGATAATGCGAATCGAATGCGCATTCGGATCCGAATTGATGACATCAAACAAGTTCACACGTACATCAATACGAATTCAATACTGTCACACGGACATATAATGCGAATGAAATGCGCATTCAAATGCGAATTGAAAACGTTAAACACGTTTACACTAACGTCAAAGCAATTCAATGCGAATTAAGGATGTTCGCTAGTCTGTTTGGAAATGACAAGGTTTTCAAATAACTGTGATAGCCTTAACGAATATTAATGTTGCAACAAATTTAGCTAAAAAATCATGTGTGAGTGTGCTTGCTTTTGAGATATGAGCATTTGAAAATTTGGCGGGTTTCTCTTGATTTTCCATATGTTTTGTCTTAGTAGATTCTGTCAATTTAAACCCAAGAAGAAACAGAAGAATTTCGTAAAAACTTCTCAAATGGCACTTTTAAGTGTGTTTAATGAAATTGTGAAAAGAAAAGTGGTGGTCAATGGGCAAAAAAATATTAATTCTAAGAAATGGATAAAACCAGAGGAGTTCGAAAACCTGACCAAAATGGTTGAACTTGAGCAGCGAATATTCTTAAAAACATTGAAACATTGAATATTCGCTTGATGTGCATTCGATAATGCGAATTAATTCGCATTACGTGTGAACGAGGCATAATCAAATGCGCATCGAGCGAATGTTAAATCGATTACAATGTTTTCAATGCGCTTTGCGTTTATTTACGTGTGAAAATGACGTCGTCAATTCGCATTGGAATGTACATTCAATCCGTGTGGACGAGGCATAAACGTTTAACATTGGCTTAATTCACATTCGATTATATAAATTAATTCGGATTAGGTGTGAACGCGGCATAATTTGTATGTTAATGCCTGTATCTATGAAAACAATAGTGTGACTTATGTAAAACGTGTTTAAATGTCCATTAAACAATAACTGTTACATTAATATAACAATGATGGAACAGATCTGTTTGTGGTTACATCAGGAATGGGCCGATGAAAATGGGTATAAACATGAATCTCACCTGAATATAATTTTATAAAAGAAAAAAAAAAAAAAACAACAAAATATATTGTCAAAAAAAACTAACTCTCCAAACAATTTTCGGAAAGTCAAAACGTCCGTCTCATGAAAGCAACAATAAATACGATATCCGGTTGAAATATTTTATTTAGGTCCAGTATAAAATGACATTTTAAGATTTCTAAATTGATTTTATGCACCAGATAGCAACAGGAAATGAGAAATTCTTCATGATCTCAGTTATGTCACTTTTTTATAAACTTTATTCTTCAATTAGACATGCAATTTGAAACGTCCAAATCCATTATGGAAGGTGAAATTACAAATAAGTCAAACTGATAGCTTGGCGAAAATTACTGGATAAAAAACCATTTAAAATTAAACTTTATGAAAAAAAATTAAATTTAATATTAAACAATTTTTGGCAATAATCAGCAGAGATAGCAAAATAACCTTCATCTGTAAATCTAACAATCACAAAATCTTTGTTATCTAAGCTTCAAAGTAATGTTTAAATTTAAGGGAAACTAGAAAATTAATTTAAACCCTTTAATGAATACCTTACAAACATTCCAATAAAGATTGATTAAGTTGTAAAGAATATTGTTTATATAAAACTGTCACATTGCCCCCACTTAGAACATACTAATCTCCAAATTCTATTACAATATAAGTCACAATTGTCAACTCTATTGGCTTTCCTAATATCATTTTGCGCAAATAGGTCGTTTGAATCGTGAATGAATAAATACCTACTTCAACGGTTTATAACGAAATATTTTCATAAACAATGCGGCAATTTCTGATTAAATACCGTCTTTTCACATATCTACGAGATCAACGCTTTCTTTTAAGTTGTATTTTCTTTTCAATCTCTTACAGATACTGTTTGCGTGGAATAGTTCACCTTTATGAGAAAATGGTCTAAATGACTTTTTGTTTGTATGTGTAATTGATTCCTTTTGTTGGAGTATTTTATTCTACACTAATGTGTTTATTTGCATCATTTGTTAATCCTGTTGGTATACTACAATAGAACCCTGTGTAAACAGTCGCGTAAAATCAACAATCTTTGTTCAAATTGGTCGTGGCTAAAATTGTTTGATTTTTTTCCTGATTGGTGAATTCAGTAAGAGAAGTGCGAGGAAGAAATAACTTGAGTTCTTTGTGCATTAACCCGTTCACTAATCACTAGCTACTGTGAGCGGTTAAGTCACTCAAGTGTCTATTATCTATTGTCAATTTAATTTTGGTGGACCCTATAACAGGTGAAAATTGATTCAGTAAAAAAGTAAAATGGATAATTACCAAAAAATTATAGAGTACATTGATGTTGGGTAATTTACATAAAAAGTGTTATTAAGAAATTCATATTTTTAATTGAATATGTGTTCATTTTTGAAATCATAATTAAAACATTTATCAGAATTTTGAACCGACTATGCTGTCTGTACGGAATATAGTGTCAATGTTAACTATTGTATTTTTGACGATGCGATGTATGGCAGCAATCAATGATTTATTGGATGACAATGGGGATGATTTTTCTAATCTCAGTGCTAATGAAGAGGTAAGACTTTATCATTAATTTATTGAAGACAAGATAATAACCAATATAAATTCCACTGCCAGTAATTACAACTAATGACATTTTTACAATTTTAATTTTCATTTAATAGCATTCCCAGTAAGCAACAATTAAGCAGTTCTTTGCAATACGGATTTAAAGCATTTATTAAGCTTTCCATTATCAGGTGGATATAAGATGGTGAATGTACTCGATTTTTTACTATATTTTCAATGTCCATTAGTATGTTTTAAGATGACACTATTTTAGCAAATTCTGAGTTCAAATTTCAAAATGATTTTATGTCAGTTTATCATAATAAAGCATTAAACATAAAAAACCTAATCTATGTGACTGTTGTATTAAAATTTATGAAATTACACCTTTCAAAATTTAACTATATTTGCAATGGTAAAATTTTAAAATAACTAAATTCATAGATATTAATAATACCATAATACATGGCCATGTTTTTGTTCAATCTGTTAAAAAAGTTGTTGAACCACGGCTAATTTCAGATGGTCATAAGCAGCGTTTGAAATGTCGAGCAGCAAGTAATGCATGCATACGCAAGTTAAAATATAATATAAGAACTATTAAGAAAGCCCCCCCACCCACGCACAGAAACTGAAATAAAAAAGACACTGACTGCACCATGAAAAAACGGGTTAAATGACGATTCATGGTGGTCACCTGGTCACAAAGACATGGTCAAGTATCTGGAAACAGGACAAAACATTGATCTAAAATGTAGGATACTACATGTACGTTTGTATTAACGATACCATTTTAATTTTGCCTATTTGTAGTGGATAATTAATTCATTAAGAAGGTCTATAAAAACTTTCGAGTGATTATGTGAAAAATACGATTATCGGTGGTTAAAAATGTAAAATCCTCTATGTTATCGACTCCTGATTTCATGAGTACATGTATTAATTTGGTACCCCATCTTTTTTTAATTTTATCTTCACAAATCAAGAATTCACGGTATGTTAGATGTCAGGTCTGTGAGACTGTTTTGCTACCAGTATTCTGTTTAAACGTCTGTTAATTTGAAGTTCATCTGAAACCAAAAGTAGTTGTTAATACATAAAACTGAATGCTACAAATAAATTTCACAGATATAATATGATAGTAACTATTTCACCAAAGTAAATGTAAACAACTTCATCTAATCACATAATTTTCTCGGGACAGAGTGTGTTAAAAAAAAGTATGTTTCACTGAGCTGAGTCTTTCACTTTTGATTAAAATTAGAAAATTCCTTGGAGGAATCTTCATAATTCTTATAAAACGCAACAGAGGAAAATGTTCCGGTAGCTTTTGTATATTTCGAAATTTTTAAACATTTTCTCAGTTTTCTCCACTCATATGGAAAATTAGGAAATTTTATCGTTTTCTATTATAACAATTTTTGATCGCAGGATTTGTGAATTTTAGAAAATCAGTTCAGTTAACCGTATTATAACTAAACCGGAACATCTGACCCTACTTATGTGTCGAAGAGGTATTCATTGGATCTTTTTGTTTCTATTTTGCTTTTTGTTTTAAGTAAATCTTGTCTTTCTTTGGGCTATGAATTCCAAGTTGTATGAAACCTTTAACCACGACTAAAGCCACAATGTCAGGAAAAGCTCTGAGTATTTACCAATAAGAAGAGTTCTGCCGAAGCAAGTACCCGATTTAAAGTACATAATGAAGTTATTAGTCGATTATCTCAAATTATAGATCCGTTTTATCATTGAGAGATTCTAATAGAAAGTAATGTGATTTAGAGCCGTCTAGTTGCCATTGTCTGTACCCCTGACTGTGTAGTAAATTAAACTATACAGAAGGTTAATATGATAATTATTATTTATTTCCATTTTATACAAGTTTGATATTGTATTTGACGGAATGTTCTTGTTAATTACATCTTATCAATATTAATGTCATTGATAGACCAGACCGAGGCTCTTAGGAGCCCGTATCACTCATCCATCTTATCACTTGTTATACAATAATGAAAATATATAAACAATCCGAGTATAATTGCACTTTGGTAGTTCAAATTTTATAATTGGTTTCGCCATTTCATCATAAACAAATGAATAGATAAAGGTTAAACGTAAAGAATACTCTTCCGGAGCAACTGAGCCCACCCTCTTTTTGATTGGGTTCATGTAAGGCAAGCCTTAGATTTTTGTGTGTAGAGTATTGTATATTGATGTTTGTTGTTCGATTCGTTGTATTGACAACGGTCTTGTCAGTCTTTTGTCTTACCATCTAGGTATCTTTGAATTAGTTTTACATGTGTGGAACACTTTTCAATATAAAACTCTGGTTATCGCCACAAACACATGTAATTAACAAGTTTTTTTTTAACAAATTACCGGTATTTTGGTTTTTTTTTTTCAAAGAGGCAAAATGTTAAAAAACCGTCGACTTCAATCACTTTAAAATGATCAAACAGTTAATATTGGTGAAACAGGTTGATTTAACACTGTTCAGAATGGTAAAAAATGATATAACACACTACAGAATTATCAGGTCAACCAGAAGTTGATTCTAGTCACTTCAGAATGGTGAATTATTTTATTTCACTTGCTGCATTATGGCCTCACAATTGGATTTCGTATCTTGATTTTTTTATCCAAATATGTCTTAAATCCACGTAACATCTAATGTGCTAAATGGATTCATTAAATTCTGTCTTGACGGTTAATATCATTATTGTTTTTACTGTTTTGCGGCATGATGATGCCGTCCACTTAAAATGATCAAGAATATATACTTAGTCGTTAAAAATTACAATCGTTGAGATTCTCTATATAAAAGAATATGCCGGAATATGAAAAGATGCGGGGTAAATGTCCGAGAGACTACACACCTGAAGAAATGTTTTTATCTATTAAAGAATATCACAATAATTTATTTAATAAAGAATAATCCAACAGTTGATTGCGTCCATTTCAGAATATCTCAACAGAAGATTTCATACATTTAAGAAATTGACCAAGAGGGAAAACTTGTTTCAAGATTTACGACAAACTGTTTGACTTCCTATTGTTAACTTCCCGTATTTATGTGGCGATATTCCTGCTTTCCCTGTCTACAGGGTTTATGTTTCGCAGTTGATACGGTACTCTTCTGCCTGTTCCTGGATTTTCTAAAGAAAACATTGGTGTTGTTGCATCAATTACAACAACAAGGATACATCCAATCAAGGTTGCAATCGTCCACAATAAATTTTTATGGTCGCTATCATGAATTGGTTGATCCATATGGTATCATTGTATCTCAGCTACTTATGGACCTGTTACCAGTACTAAAACAATAAGTTGACCTCTTCTCGGATTGAAGTTAACCCGGATTAGAGATTAAGAATTCCATGACGGGTGTTGCGCGAAAGACAAGGGATGCCTACCCTTCATGAGCATTTGATCCCACTCCTGTTTTGTAAAGGAATTCGTGGATTCGAAGCCTTTGTTCCTTTTGTTTTCGATTATCTTTTAGTTTGTTTCAAATTTGTATTGTCTCTTTGAACTTTGCACTTTTGATCTCTCATATTCTACACTGAACTTAAGAATATTCCATAATCCATTTACGATGGTCCAAGTAGTTGGTTTAACCCGCTTCAATTTCCAATAAATTGATTGTAGCCCCAAACATTTGATTTTCATCAATTTAAGAATGTCTAAAAAATACCATTTAAGAATCTTCATTCATTGCAAGATTCGCCAATTAATTAATTTTATTCCACTGCATCAATATTGGAGGTGACAATGGCGTTATCTGATTGGTCGAGAAACTACCACTTGACTTTGATCAAAACATCGTGTCTCCCTCTCTACATCACATCATAAACAAACAGAAGACTCTACGATTTCGTTTGAAAAACAGACGTGAGCACGTGTCCCAAAGTGTAGGCATATTTGTCACCAAAGTAATCTGAAGATACCAAAGGGGCAAGCGGAAATCATTAGGTCAGTAGAAAAAACCAAGGGCAACAAAATTAATCGAAAGACAAACATAGCGCACACAACACTACACTGAAACTTACAGCTGGAGCAACATGAACCCAACAAAACTATGTATAAGCAACTCCTGTTTATTGTACAACTATTGTCATGCACCGTGTTACTTAGAAGACAAATACTGCACAGTGTAGTTAATTTTGGTAGTTTGATATGTTTAGGAATTTTACAAAATGTGGTTTTAAAAGATAAGGTGTAAATTCAGAATTGAAAAAATACGGAAATGGTCTAAAATACGGGGACAAACAAATGTAATCCGGAATGGTTAGCCGTTGTTGCCTTTTTAAGGACACCCACCACACTGCCCATTTTCGACTCCTGTATTTGCAATTCCATGGTTTGGGTTCGATGGTACCAAAGGGACAACCGAAACTTTACTACAATATAAACTAACTTTATAAATCCTTCAGAAATTGTGAAGTTGGTATCATATTTACAAACAAATCTGTTTAAAGTGATTCTCTTTAATATTAAGCTGTAGTCAACATTTTATGTCCGTATCAAATAAACCTACACCACGTTTAAGCTGTTTGATAGGGATATTGCAATTCAGCAATGTCTAATTAAACATTGCAAAGACAAGAATTGATTAAGAATCGTCTTGTTTTTTTTCGGACAATTAACCTATATGATAAAAATTTGTAATTAAAATGTAGAAAAAGGTGTTGAACAATCCTTTGACACGCGTAGAGACGTCTGTTATCGAGAAAAGATATCTCATATATCACTACCCCACGCGTAATATGACATTACTTTATATACTTGCGATAAAAGTTGTAAAAACTAACGAGTTGTTATCTCCCCTTATCAACTATTCCTACTAAACACAACTTGTTACAATGCCTAATCAATCTCATGATCAGTCAGTGTGTCAATAGCTATATACATTTAGATCTTCTGCTGTAACATGCAGAGATACTTTC
This sequence comes from Geukensia granosissima, assembly GCA_032357055.1. NCBI lineage: Eukaryota > Metazoa > Mollusca > Bivalvia > Mytilida > Mytilidae > Geukensia > Geukensia granosissima. Next base: position 9,174 of record JAULBM010009300.1, read on the forward strand.
AGGCTTCCTGTCGCCATCTTCCCTGTTGGCGCGAGGATTTTGCCGCCATTTCTTGATCTGTAGTGGTTCGTTATGGCATCTAGTAAGACATTCATTTATTTACAATCCATATAATTGGATCGGTGTATCTGAAGAGGATTTATCATAATCATTCTATTGTATCCATCTGACATTTTGAATGCACAGAAATAAGCTAGCATCAATAAAAATGTCACTTAAGAATTATAATACCATCATATTCGCGGGATGTTAATAAACGAAACATTTCAAACAGTAAATACAATGTACATTCCTTTCATACCGCTTATATCATCACAGTATTATAGCATATTACAGCGTTTTGATAAAATGCTTGTTAACTTTCTTATATTTGATCAACGCAAATGCATCAGTTTCCGTTCAATCGCAGAAGTCTATGATAATTACGCAATTACCTAAAGAGCAATGTTTACAAACAATATATTTGATAAATGTACTTATTTTGTGTAGTTTTTTCGTTTTTTATACTATCTTACTACTGATGTTGTATTTTGGCCTTTATTTTCTCTGTTTTTTCATTTTCCTCTGAGAACACTCAAATCTAACGTCTATTATTTCTAGTCATCCAAAATAACAGGAAACAATCACCTCTGCTCTGGAGAATTAACACAATCTACACTTTGGAATGTTGGGCCTAGAAATTAGGATCAACTTTATCCTAACAAGTAGGGTCACATTCTTCCTATCAGGATTATATTCTTGGCCATACGAATTATACGAACAAATATCTACTATATATATATATATATAGCTACGTTACATAGAATGACAATTAACACCAACTCAATCAGTGCTTAATTTGAATTGTGCGTATACTGGTGTATCTCCAAATCATATGCATTTGTAGCTATATTGTTTGAGTGTTCATAATGATTAAAGGTTAACGTAACATTTGTAGGAAGTCACTATCTATGTACTAATGTGGCCGATAGTTGTTACACTTTAAATTTGGAGGCCATTTACAGCCTGCCATAAGGTTTGGATACGTGTCTATTATTGTAGACCTTAGACAATCTCTAGATGTTTATGCTTTACACGTTTGGCTGTCTCATAGATAATTAAACCACTTCTTTTTTTCTTTAAAAACTAGGTTTTTCAAATGTAAGCTGTTGAAATAATGCTCTGTTCCAAAACCTGTTTTTTTACAGAATCAGATTTTTCCAAAAAATCTGCTTCTTATCTAGATTTATTCCTCGAAATTGACCAAGAGGGAAAACTTGTTTCTAAGATCTACGACAAACGGGATGACTTCAACTTTCCTATTGTAAACCTCACATACATGTATTTATGTGGCAATATTCCTGCTTCCCCAGCCTACGGGGTTTATGTTTCACAGTTAATTCGATACTATCGTGCCTGTCCCAAGTATCAGGATTTTCTGAAGAGAGCATTGCCTAAATTACCTCAGCAAGGATACATCCAATCAAGGTTGAAGTCGTCCCTCCTAAAATTTTTTGGTCGCAATCACGAATCGGTTGATCCATATCGTATCAGTGTATCTTAACTAGTTATGGACCTTTTACCGGTAATACAAAAATATTTGACCTCTTCTCGAAATGACGTTGACCCGGATTTGAGTTTTAGGATTCCACGACTGGTGTTGCGCGCAGGACAGGGGATGCTTACCCTTCCGGACAACTGATCCCACTATTGTTTATATAGGAGTTCGTGCGGTTCCTTTCGGATTTGACACAAATTGACACTCCCGATTTTGACATACTGATGTGACACCGAATTTGAAATTAAGGACTCCACGACGGGTGTTGAGCGCAGGACAGGGGATGTTTATCTTTCCGGAGCAGCTGATCCCACTCCTGTTTTGTAAAGGAGTTCGTGGATTCCAAGCCTTTGTTTCTTTTGTTTACGTTTTATCTTTTAGTTTTTTTTAAATTTGTATTGTCTTTTTAGACTATGCACTTTTCATCTCTTGCATGGGTATTCCACACTGGACTTCGTGTAGTTGTTATTTATAGAGAATTATTAAAGTAACATTTAAAAAAATCTTAGCAATGTTCGCTGCTCATGTTCAACCCTTTTGGTAAGATTTTTGAACTCCTCTGAGCCATTTCATGGAAGTAATATTTTGCCAAGCGAACCCCACTTTTTTATTTTCATAATTTTTTAAACACACTTAAAAATGCCATTTAAGAAGTATTTATGAAATTCTTGTTATATTTTCTTTGGTTAACTGGACAGAGCCTATTAAGATAAAACCTATGCCTAAACCTCAAATGCTTATATCTGAAAAACATTTACACTGACCCATCAATTTTAATGCCCTTTTTTGTTAGATGTGTAAGATCTTTTAAGCAATCATAAGCTGCTGAATTTTTTTTTTATTTTTAATATCTACAGCGAACATACTTAAGTACTTCAACGCATTGTACCTCAAAGCCTTTGACTCACTACCTGTTGTAAAGAAAATCTGCTTGTGTACCAAAATACCACCAAATCCCATGTATCGAATATGTTCCAGGCTTATTGTCATCTTTAAAAAAAGAATATCGAATATATTCCAGA
>JAULBM010009311.1:0-11732 GCA_032357055.1 Geukensia granosissima
TTTGTAGGGTTCGTGTTACTCCAGCTTTAGTTTTCAGTGTAGTGTTGTGTGTTCTATGTTTGTCTTTCGTTTCAATTGGTTGACCATGGTCTTTTCTGTCTTCCGACTTACGATTCCTGTCTGCCCCATTGGTATCTTCGAATTCCTTTTTAGTTTTATATGTACACTATTTGTCATTTTCCATCTTGTTCATGTTCTAGAGAGATGCCGTGCTTGTCAAACTATTCCATTTTGTCTGGTCATTTGGAAATTATATCTGTTTCATACATTATGATCTTACTTCGAGTGACCAGCATAAATTGTCGGACCTAGGTTAAAACCGAATATAGGCTATTTGGTCATTCAAGCACAAAAAGCCATCGATAGTAGGGGTGAAGGAATGGGCTTATTGGATTTCTCCAGCAGGTAAAATCCCTTACGAACCTCAGTCTTAAAACTTAAGATAATATTCCCTTTCTACACGATAACCAAACTCCATGTAAATGGTCTACATGCAGCCAGTTGCACAGGAAAAAGGTTTCACATGCTAGACATATAATTTTAATCTAGACTCTATCTTATACATACCCATTCCCTTTAGGTATTTCCGCAAACATGTTTGGACGTAACTTTCAAAATTATTTCGCAGTACAAAGGAACTTTTAGCATTTTTGTATATTCATATTTTGGAAAGACTTTTGATTAAACAACCAGTTCAACAGAATTATCTTTGATTTGATTGTTGACACAAATTACATCTTAATGATTTAAATAAGTATATAACTTGTTATAGATGGTTGTCGATTGATTTGCACTTGTAAATCACACAAAGTACTAGTATGATCTGTCTTGTGGTTTTTTCCATTGGTGTCTCAGACATTACCTGCCATTTTATGTATAGAAATATATTTTGAATAATAATAAAAATAGTTTTGGTAAATATTAACACACATACATGACGAAATAATTATCTTCTCAAATACTTGCTTGTGATTTGAATTTTGTTCCTATTTTTTAAGGTTCAAGTGTTAAATTCGTATTCATCTCAACTATCAATTGCTATCTATGACTGTATGAAAAGACTGTCTTTTAATTCACAATAAAAAGAATACAATTTCGACATATTTTCTTTTATCATGTTGAACTTTGTTTAAGATAAATGATTCCTTAATGGAATATGTAACAGGTCACATACCGTTCTGGAGGGCCATATTAAAAAGATTTGTTCAAACTTCACAGGACATAACTTATAATGCTGTTACTTCTCTGGGTTTGTACAAAACAAAGGAAGTGATGCTTCAATGGAAAGAGAAAAAAATATATTTCTTCCAAATATAGAACATAGTCGAACTTCAGTAACTTCGAAGCCCAAATGACAAATAGGTTTTGTTAACGGACTGTTCGAATAATCCACTTAACTGAACTGAAAAGGCTCGACCTGCACAGACTGTATATACTCCGATTGAGAGCTAGTCACAAAATTCGAAAACAAGGTCAAAAGTCACCAGACTAGGACTGAAATGAGGTTCGAGGTACCATGATGTCCATTTCGAATAATTTGGATTTTGCTAAGTTGTGATCGCGGCCTTCCTTAGATTTGAATCTAATGCTACCAAAAAAGGTAATTGTTTGAATGTACATATAGCATATCAAATTCACCAAATTTATTCAAAATAGGGAAGCTGGCATTTTTAAATGACCGTATTAAGTCTTTATAATTGTTGGTAAGAAGTTCCGTTTTCAATCTCCGGAACAGAGACTTGTTGGTTTCCTTCGTTTGAAAATGTTCTGACAAAGGAAAGCAATAAGCATCTGTTTCTGAGACTTTGTTACGTTCTGCTCTGAAAGTGTTCTTCTGCAAAAAAGATTAATTAAATTGTGTGTCACATTCATGTCGTGATTCAAGGACTTCTAAAATTTCTTGTTAACATCTTATAAATCTTTAAATTGATTTATAGTTTGTCCACACGACAATTGGTGTTTTATTTTGCTTTTATTCTTTAAGATCTCACCTTTTGTGTGTTACTAACAAGAAAATGTTTTTTTCCTGTTGTATGTGTTGTTAAAATTCAAATATTTTTATCTTTTGGTGTGTCAAATATTAATTTGGACGTTTATAAGACTATAAGGAGAATAAGAAAGAAAGCCAAAGGACCAGACAAATGTGGAAAGTAGATAGACACGGCAACCTCGAAGACGGGACATGAAAACTAAAAACACAATTTTGAATCATCTGTCTAAACACCTTATATTTTACTAGATTATAATTTTCATATCCAGTATACAACTGCGTGAACCTTATACATTTAATGAAATGGGAGAAAATTAAAAATAAAAACTACACCACCTTGCTCGCCCCACCTCACATCTCTAGGCTTCCTGTGCAAAAAAATCCAACTGGGTATTGATTGTTCAATTTTGTATTTAAGTTCATCTTTAAGACTAAAATTAAATTTGAGAAGATTTTAGACTGATTGATTGCCTGAATGGTGCTTAACGTCAAGCGGTAAATATTTAATGTATATTCAGGACGAGAGCTTACTAATAATGAGTGATAATGAATGAACCCTGCTTTGTACTAGACCGACACGATGAGCCGGATTTTTAACGAGCTAGCTCACGAAAGCAACAGTCCGCAGGAAGACATGGAACTTTACCCACACAAATTATTCTGACTCTGGACCGACCCTACAGTCTTTGCTCTTACTCTTAACTGCTGCGTGCTTAGCGGAGAAGACGCTTATACCAATTTTAATGTCTTTGGTTTGACCCGACCTGATTTGGAACCTATGACCTTTCGTACTCGAGGCGAGCACCTTAACTATCCCACCACCGAGTCGGTCAGTATAAGCATTTGAACCAACAATGGGGTTACCAGTGGTATCTAGGATATGACTGTTGACATATCTTACAGCTTAATAGGTGGGGATCGGTCTCACCGAGATGGTGTTTTACTTTGGTTATCGGGAATAAAATCAGTGGCAGAATAAATGGTCGAGAACCCATTAATTAACTATGACAAAAATCGTTCGAATTATATGTTCACCATTTTTGAATTAGATTAGGTCGATGGTGATGTTTTATATATAGTTGCACATTTTTTATTTCGGGACCTTTTACAGCTTCCGTTATGGTATGGGCTTTGGTTCATTGTTGAAGGCCGTAATGGGACCTTTAGAAGTTTAAATTCTATTGTCATTTGGTGGGTGACTGTCTTATGGACAATTCTGCCACATCTCAATTTTTTTATATTTTATGCAAAAAGACACGCTTTCTCATTAACTAAAACCCCGAATTTCCTTTGTAATAAAAGTCACTTAACCACTCTGTGTGAATCCTGCCAATCAAGTTATTAAATCCCAATTTCCCACCGAATACTTAGTAATTTATTGGATCCCGAATTCCTGCACAAATAAATTGTATATACTGGCGTCTCCTAGATTGACCCGGGACCATTCGTCCTTTAGAAATGGGTTAGACAGTGTTAGATAAATAAATTCTTAATACTTAATTTTAAGGAAATTTCAGTGAGAGGTGTGCAGTTAACGTGCATAGGTCAGGACTGTATGTCAAACCAGAGCAAAGCCTGCTGACTGTTGTTGGACACCGAGTTTTCGTTTGATCTTTACACTGGGCTTGCTCTGGTACCGTCCTGGAGAAGTTCTCGGTTCGCTGTGGGATTGTTTTAGCTTGCATATGGTAGTCTATATGCATTGAGAGATAAAGTTTAGTGGGGTGAAATAAGTTTATCCAAATTATCAAAAACAAGTAGGTTGGCAAAATTTCTGGTCTCAAGAATTAACACAATACATTTCCCGCCCTTCTGCTTGCTTCCAAATTTCACCCTTCATATTCATCACTGAGAAATGACATATCATATAAGAGAATTCTTTTGGAAAAAAAATTGAATGAATTGTTTTTGGTGTGATACCGGAATTGTTTGTCAGTGAGTTGTTCCTTTTCTTGTATACCGCTTGCAATCGGATCACGCTCAGCTATTTCCGACTATCTTCGTAAACTTTACCGGATTTCATTACGGAAATGGCCGATGTGATCAGATTGGATTTCTTGTGGCTTGTTTATGTATTGGTCTGCCGCAAACTTCGAAACGAATATATGATTACCAATGTTGTACTTTTGTGAACTCCATAAATGCTCTGTACGTAATTTAGGAGGGGGGCTGGGTGGCCGAGAGGTATAGGTCCTTAGTTAAAACTTACCTGTACGTGTCATTGTGGATAAAGGCCTATAAAACGGGAGGTCGCGCCCGACTTTGTACCACACAAAATTGTTGCGTTTGATTTGCATCGCACGTGATAAGGTTTGTCAGTTACGAGAACTCCGGCTTCCTCCACTAGTAAAATTTATCGCCGCGATATGACTGAATTATTGTGTTGAAAGTGGCGTTTAACCACAAATAAACATGCGCAGACGTATAACTCCATCAGCAACCACAGAACCAAAACACACGAAAGCTAAGATAAAAGTAGAAGATTAATGCCATATAGGTCGGTCAGGCTGGGATATTTTGTCCATATGGTTATCTTCAATCTCTTCAGAAATTAGTTCAAATAACATTTAAAATCAAGATCAGCAAAAAATACTAACATTAATGGATAAAACGGTTTATCTGATAAAAATCCCTCTTATTCAAATGCTGCTGAAATCTGTTTTTCCTGTATTGTGTTATTTTGATATTAATCATCTGAATATTTGGTTTTTGTTCGATTTTGTCAACTACGTTTACTAATAAAAAGCTCAAAATATCAACACTATAAAAGGGTATTCATCTCAATTCACATTAGTTTTCAATGACTGTTGTAGATCTTGATGATTATTTTAATGTTTGTTTTATGTTTGAATACACTGATGTTTTAGTCCAGTTGATGATCGATGGAACTTTGACAAATTTGATTCCATAGTATTATTTGAATTCCTCGTCATTCACTTTCTTACCATAATAATTTTAAATCGTTGAAGGCTTTCCACATATATATTTAAAAATAAGAGATGTGGCGTGATTGTCCATGAGACAGCCACTCACCAAATAACAGTAAAATTTAAACTTCTACAGGTTCCATTACGGCCTTCAACAATGAACCATACCATAACGTAAGCTTTAAAAGGCCCCGAAATACAAAATGTGAAACTATATATAAAACAAGATAATCGACCTAACCTAATGCAAAAATGGTGATGACTACTTTAACAACGACAACCACTGGACTTCAGGTTCCTGGCTAAGGACAGGCACATTAGTATGTGGCGGGGTTAAACCGGTTGGTTTTTATCTCTGATTGACGGTGAAATCTAACAAATAAAAAGTCTATGTAGGCAGTCTGAGTTAAATGGAATATAGTATTAGTATTTCATGTATTTTAAACAAAGAATATTGAATATATGCCAAAAAGAAACACTCCACGTCTTTTCAGGATTGTGTACTGCATAATTTCTTGTTAAGATGTTGCCTTTAGTTCACTCTACATGTAGATTTCCGTTATGCCCATAATCAGGGATGGGGTCACTTTCCAAAATTAAATTAAAATTATACAAGGATTTTGGACTGTAATTTATTAAATTACAATTACTTTGCAAATGTAATTTATTAAATTACAAATAACATTTTTAAGATACTATTTTATTTATTTTCTTAAGCAGGAAGAACATATATGAATATTAAATGCAAGGCAATATGACATTCAGTCCTCTATTGACTCCCAAAATTTAACTATTTTCATAACTATCTTATCCACCTGATAAATGAAAAAATTTAAAATATTATACAAATATATTAGTATAATGATACCAAATAATGAAATAATTGTCAAAACATGAAAATCACTAATTATTTAACAGTTTTGTGATATATATATGGTGTCCACACATTCAATGGTCAATTAAATATTTTTTAAAAATGAATGGGATTTTAATTTTTTGTGTACATACCAAGTAAAATTTAATTCAAGCATGCAGGGATATATTTCACACGCAAAATTTAAGACAAATTAGAAATAATCTTTAGAAAAGCATGCTTTTCATGAAAACATTGCATAAGGCCATCGTAAATAATATGTGTAAATAAACATGTTTTTTCTCTTTTTTTCATTCAAATTATCAGTTCCGACACATTTTGCCAAATTGTTATGTGATCAGTTTAAAATTCAATTTGGTACATTATGAAGTAAAAAAACAGATTTTTATGTCACTTGGGTGCTTCAGTGATCCTTTTCATTAAATGCATGTAAATGACTTAATATGGAGATTCATTGTTAGCTGGCTTTCGTTTTGTTTTATTTATAACCAGTCCATCTTAGAATCATGCTGATTCAACGAAAAATGATACTTTGGGTTTGGGGAAAAGGGGTTACAATTATTTAATTTTAATTTTTAATGTTTTTAATGTACAAACTCTGGAAATATCAGTTATTTCTTGTAAAATTGTTTGATAATGCATATTCCAATCCCCGGACGCGTAAAGTGAAGACTTTACATAAGGCCGTGTCTGTTTTTTATTTGTTTTGCGTCCGGAAAAATTGTTTGAAACCTACCAGCCAGCTAGGACGAAAAACACACACAAAATAAAAAAATACACTGTGACCTTTGGGATAGATAATGTCAAACACCAATTCATAAAAGTTGAAATCTATTTTTGCAATAAATCTATTTTGGCAAACTATATCTATGAAAAACATGCTAAATTTAAAATCAGCACTTATTTTATGCATGAATAAAGCAATATAAAATTTCACCGACTTGTTCAACCAATGATTTTCTGAAATATTTTTGTGTGCGTTTTTTAACTCAGTAACAACAAAACCTACCAGCAGTCGGCCGCAAAACACAGAAAAACACAACTTTTTTGTCTGCCACTGCCACACAAGGGGGTGGCACTCCACTTTCTTTTGAAGCTCTATGAGCCGAACGTTCGGCGCTTACAATATATGTATATAAAAATTAAGGATTAGTGAACCGCTGGTCTCAAGTTACAAAACTTATCGGTTCCTTAGATTAAACGGAGAACACGAAGATTGTATACCCTTCTTTAACAATACTGTTTACTTTTAAACATCGTAAAGTCAATGGTTTCTTAGCCACCGTCAAGAAGTTAAATCACGCATAAGTTTACTTTTCAGAAGTGTCAACAAAGGGATTGCACCTTCTGTAGTTACGAGTGGTGCTATAGAGATCGGTGATGATTTACTATTTGATTATTGTTTGACTTATCAATGTGGATTATTGACTTATTTTGGCATTATGTAAGAATTTGTGACAATCATATATTAATGTAATGACTTTGTACCTATAAACTTTTGAATATAAACGTAGATTTTTTCAATGAGGATGAAAAAATTAGAAAATTGGTTTCTTCAGTATTTAAAACTTAAAAATTTTTCTAAAGAAATTAATTTGTTATTTCTGAAGATATAAAATTAATTTTCAAAAGGCATTCCGTTGCTGATAGTGCAAAAATTAAAAAATTCCCTGAATATTTATCAATTTTTTCAGTTAAAGTGCCATAGTTGAAAACTTGCTTTGGTGGAAAGAAGGAGCGGTATACTATTAGTACCGACAATATTGAGTTTCATTTGAAGTCGGAATTTGTGTCAGAGATACACTTCTTTGTTGCATGTCTGCACTATAAATTGTGTGTGTATCAAAAAAGTGCACGTGCATAAGCATTTGTCTCGTGTAAAATAAAAAAAAGGAGATCAAATTCTTTAGGAATCTGACCTCATGTCTATCTATTATACCCAGCAGGTTAATAATCAATATATTTTAATTTGTTATAAAACAATATGCATAATAAATAATAAAAATTCGAAGAAACCAAAGGTGCAAACGAAAATCACAAAGATGAAAGATAAACATGACCATGACCAAAATACGATACCGAACATACATGTACGATAAACTCTACACAGGAATCTAAAGCTTGAAGAACAAGAACCCCTACCAAATGGAAGCTGAGCTAAAGTTCCTGCTACGGATACAGATTTTGCTCCTCTTATATCACCTTTTGTATCCCAGGGAAAAATCATAGTGCACACAGTCACGTAGCTGTCACCCAAGCAGCAATACGTGCTGCCGAACGTAGTACAACGTGGAGTGGTCACATGAGGTTTGCCGATTGGCAGTAATGACCAACTCCTTACATAAACTGAACATTCCGAAGAAATGACAAAAATTTTTCCGGTAGAAAATCTTGGTTTAAATGTTTTTCTGTCATGCAGCGAAAATCATCAATCGCTGAAATCTTGATGGGAAGCCGCACACCCGGTACAGTATCGTATCAACTGATAGTATGTAAATACTGTTGGATTGATATTACACATTAACGAAAAGTTTACAATTAGAAACAAAGTAAGTTATCTTGTAAATATTTGTTATCAATCCGTTCTTACAGCCAAGTTCCGGTCAAGGCAGCAGAAGCATAATTTTTATTTCCTTTAGTGTCCTTAATTTTACGTACAACTCGATTGACGAAACAGCGGAATTTTACAACCCTGTGCAAAATTACCAGAGCTCTCGGATCACACATTGCATGCATTACCGCGGGGCCCGAACCAAGGGACCCGCCCCCCTTTAAAACGCAAAAATTATAAAAATGAATAGTTTGGGGGTAAATTTTGGTCTTAATATCTATTAGAAATCAAGAAAATTGATGAATCAAGAGTTCCACAAAAAGTGCCCCCTTCCAAAAGTCTGGATCCGGTACAATAAGAAAATAAGAAAATGATAGTTCATGTTTAGATCATCGCGTGAATTTTAATCCAACATTTCAATAATGTTGACCTAACTATGATATTTTTCTGATATTTATCCTTACTTACTAATAAAGAAAATTACTTGGTACTGCATTTAGTGATACTGCTAATCATTTGTCGTGTTTTTTTTATAACATTGAATTTTAAATTCACTTATATTCTTAAAAAGTTGTCCTTAACTTTATACATTTGTGACGGATTTTAAATTGGACTGTCAAATGTTATTTCAGCTGTTAATGTTGTATGAGACTATCGTATCATATGTCTGATTAGTGAAGTTGTCAATAGAAGAACAAAATGTACATAATTTCAAGTTTCATATTTTTATTTTTGAAAATAGATTTGTGTGTTTGGACGACAGAGCTGTTCGTGTGTATGAATTTCAATCTCCTTTTAAAAATGTGTTTTGTGAGAAAATCTGTGTTTACCAATGTTGTAGTATTGTAAATTTCTTTATGCGGTATGCGTATTTCATAGGTTACAACTCATCAACCAAACATTTGGAACATAGGCTTGGGTCATGGCTCACTGACTACCGACAGTAGACATTGCGACGCGACAGCAAGCTGGACCAGTTACCAAAGCTAAATCCAAACATAGCAGTAGCATCGTATTCGAAATCGAAAGCAGGAAGTTTTTTAATTTTTAGCACAGTTGATACTCAGAATTTGCCCATGATTGCAAGTGAATAGTTGTAATTTAGTAAAGAGTGGACAAAACTGCAAACCAGGCGAGGTTCTAAATTAACGTCTTGAGATAAATTTTAGTTAATTTGGTCTGTATAGGTAATTCAAAATGTGGCACCCATAACTAAATAAACAAATACATTTATTTTATCTGTCTCCGTTAGGTCAATAACTAATTTAGTACCACTGTAAACTTGAGTGAAGTAAACTAAAGGAGTCAACCCAATGCTTTCTTTAAAATGTTTGTAAAACTTTGAAGCTCTTACCTAATGTTACTATTAACCAGAGACATGTGATACTTTTATATCTCTCTTTTATTACAAATCAAAAGCGGATCAAGACTTTTAATTTGGAAACTGGGCGGGGGTGGGGGGTGGGCACTTTTTGTGGACCCCCCCCCCCCCCACAGTTTGGGGACCTCTGGAGTCATCAATGTTCTCCATTTCTTATAAAGATTAAGACCAAAATTTACCTCAAACTTCATTTTTTATCATTTTTGCGTTTCAAATGGGGACCGGGCCCCCTGCCCCTGCAATTATAATTGTGTATAGTAACTCCATGTTCTCAGCTCTCACATGAGGCGTGCGGAACCCGCATTGAGATTTCCTACAAAGCCACAAAATATAGAAAAACTCAGATATAAGCATTGAAAAAGACTGAATTAGACATTTGGAATACAAACGTAGGGTAGAGTGGTGCTCCATACTGGGATGGATTTATTACGCTATACCACCTGGTGTGTTACTATCCCCTTCTCGTATTTTATCATATTGCACGTGCGACACGGACACGTACATGTAGGAGGTATAGGTTCTTCAACTTTGGCACGTCAGATGGTGAGATTGCTACTCTTATTCATAATTCTGATTGTTAAGTTTTGTTCAGATAATCAAATTACGAAAAATGTGTACAATATAAATAAAGAACGAAAGGTAATCAATTTCCAAAAAGCCAGAAAAATTTCTTGAAACAGAGCGCTGTCATATCCAACTATATTGAAGTCATCACGTGACGTATGATACATATTTGTAGCACATGTAATAAGAATGAATGGCTATTATAGTTGGAATCTTGCAACCTTTTCACAGACATAATTGTAACATAGAAACACATGTAATAAGAATGAATGGCTATTATAGTTGGATAGTTTTTTTACAGCATCTATTGAAAAATGTGCACCTTTGTTTATCTTCTTCCAACATTCAAGTATCAAAATATCAGTTTTAATTAGTGTCCCCCATGAAATATTGCTCACTTTTACTATTGCTCCCTATGATAAAGTCTGGGGATAGAATGAAAAAACATTGAAGATCTTGAAATTTTGTTTTCTGGGTTTTCTTAAGAACTATATAACACTAAGGACACTTTTTGGCATACAAAATAAGTTTAAATTTAGAACTTCTCCAATCCAATTTAACTTAAAAATTTCTCAAAATTTGGTTGAGATTTACAGTTATGTTTCTGTAAATACTCAATAAATCTGGCGATAAACATTATCTTTGTTCAGTCTTCATGTTGCACCTAGATGCACATTGTAGGACAATTTATCTTTCTGAATTTATTATTTTTGATGGTTAAATTATTGATCTTGTCCGCTCCAAATGCATGCATCGACATATATATATGGGATCAATATTTTCACTGAATTCTTCTGTTTCTTTAAATTCTTTTTAAGGTAAAACATAAGGAATGGCTCAGATGAATATCTACTCGGTCAAGGGGTACAAAATCAAAACATACAACAATCAACATTTGTAAACAAACCTTGTTTGAAAGATTGCTTGTTTAAAAAGCATTCTAATTATGTAATCATAACTTAAAAAATGATTTTCAGTAAAAGGCTTGGCATTTAAAACAATAAATTTATTTTTAATTGTTAAATATCCATAATTGATAACTTTCTCTTGATTGATCAAGGTAAACATAATGAGCTAACCCAAGCCATTACTGTTTGTCAGTTAGATATTAAAATATGCCAGTGAAGCTGGCAAATATGGCAGAGGCCATAACTTTACAATGCTCATAGTGATGCTGATGAGAAAACTTGGTCATCTCGCGAGATTTCTTGTAGTAGGAAGTTGCTTACATAAATAAAAAATGTCTCTAATCTGGAACGGAGTGTCAACTACGGATTATCTATGTTGGATTCAATGTGGTAAAACTTTATTTACTGGGCGCAGCCATTTTATAACCAGAAGATAGTGCATGAAAAAAATGTCACACTAACTTACGATTGGTTAATACAGAAATAATTACGAATTGCATTGGAAGAGCATTCTATACAATCAAAAAATAAATTAAG
>JAULBM010009322.1:0-11732 GCA_032357055.1 Geukensia granosissima
ACGCCCCTTTTAGAGGACTAGTGCCTCAAGGACGGAGATACCTAGTGCCTATTCTTTCCCCGGCACAACTTTTGAGATGGGGATATAGAAATCAATCAAACTTTCAGAGACTATTAATAAATTTATAGTATTGCACATCCGTAAGCTGAAAAGAGACGGGTAGTTACTCCTTCTAAACCATTCAACAGAAATTAACCAAACTTGTGCCTTCAATGTTTGTCTTCTATAGGCAAATAGAAAGCAGGCGTTCTTAGGTGTCGAATCATCCAAAGTTTGACTTAAATCATCACATCAAGTACATGGATCTTTGTCAGAAAAATAGGAATACCTGCTATTTTGTTTGTATTTCTTGTTTGCTCATATCATATTATAACATTAATTAGTTACTCCAACCATTTTTAAAAACATTTGCCAATTTTTGTATAACTTAGTTTGACAAAGAGAAAAGTCAAAAAAATTAAATAAATAAATGATCAAAAGATATTAAAATTCTGTGACTCAGAGGATCACCTTGTCATTTTAAGTTTTTTGACACAAAGTTATATAAAAAAGGCCTGACATTAAGGAACTGAGGTGGTTCACAAGCACTGCATGATATGACCACAGGGGGTTGATATGTTAAAAGTTCACAAATGAACCTTTTGGGTAAGTGTGAATACTATAATGTGCTGGACACAGTAATATGTCTGGATTAGTGATCATTTTGACCTCAATTATCATCAAAACTGGTGTCGCTTTTGTTGAATTTTTCATAAGGTTCTTTAGAAAATTCCTATCAAAATCAGATGAAAAATAAAAAATTCCCATAACACGTGAAACTGAAGTTTTGCCCAATTTTATCTCTTTTATCATGCAAATAATAAGATAAAGAAAAAATTAATAGACATACCCCTAAAAAGCCATCTTTGAGAAAAATTGAAACAAAAAAAACCCTATCATATCAGATGAAAAATAAAATGTTCCCATATTATATGTAAATAAAGGTGTCCCCAACTTTCCCGACTTTTAGCTCAAAAATGGTAAATGACTGAGATAATCTGTTGCATTTTATTAAAAGGTCTCATTGATAGGAATCAAATGCAAAAAACAACATCAAAAGTGGATAAAAAATAAAAATTTCTTATCTCCCGCAAAATCATTTTTTAACCCTTTAACCCCTTTTATACAAAAATTGGCAAATGTTACAAAAATTGTTGGTCTAATGTTGCATTTTTCATAAGGAATCATTAAAAAAAAAACCTCAAAATCAGATGAGAAATAAAAATGTTTTAAAATGAGGGTGTCATCATTTTTGGAACCCGTATATCTCAATAACAGTAAGGGATATTCAAGGTCCTGTAGCATGTTATGTTCGCTTTGTCATATTAGGAAAAAAACATCAAAATTGAACAAAAATAAATTTGAAAATTAAAAAATCCCAATTTGATCCCTCAGGGCTCGGCAATAACGTTTGTCCGATTGTCCGGGACAAGTGCAAAACACTTTCGGGCAAGTGAATTCTATCTGCCACTTGTGCGACCGGACAAGTGAGAAAAAAATTAAATAACTCTGAAAAAATAGAATAAAATAATAGTCTGTAGATCGTGTGTGTTCGTGTGTTTTTCATTGAACACGATCATCAATGCCAATGGTTGAGGTCGCAACTGGCATGGACACTGAGACCGGGAACCAGATAAATTGATCATGCGCAGCGCAACAGATAAATATAGTATCGATCTATAAATAGTTGACAATGTATATTCTGATGAGGAGGAACCAACGGAATAGACTGATAATAGTACTGAAACTCGACCGAAATCCTGACAGTGAATATTGAGTACAGAGTAGCCTCAATTAAAAATAAAACATTTAGAATTTTAGTCATTTTTATTCTTTTTTTTCGAACAAGTGGGAAATCAATTCGGACAAGTTAAAATTACTGGTCACTTGTCCGAAAGGACAAGTTGATAAAAAAGTTACTGTCGAGCCCTGTCCCTCCTTATAAACGAGTGGGGCTTGATCCAACCTCTACTTCATATCAGGTATCACTATGTTAAAATTTCAAATGGATCAAATAATAGAACAAAATTTATTGAAGGGAAGCTTTACTATCTACAGACACAGAAGACATGCCCATTACATATTATGACTGCTAATTTTTTTTTTTTTTTGGGGGGTGGTCCTTTTAAATATAGTGCAAACTCAGGCAAGCTTATCTTTTCTATGACACTGCATAATAAGACCAATGTCATTCAAATGCTGTTTGATTAACTGTTAACATAGCTCTTTTCCGCAAGAATTGAAGGATTATGCATTAGAATGAAGTTGGACATTTCTAAGTAATAACTAAACAGAATTTTATATTTTTTATAGTCCTGTGGGGAATAATTTTCATGTTAAAGTTTAAAAGGCAAAATAAGCAAAAATTACCCCAACTTGAAAATTTCCACGTTTACAGTACATAAAATGTGAAAATAGAATCCTCAACATCAAAGAATGTTCAGAACAGAAAGTCTGCAGTAAGATTTCTATAATTATTTGACTTGAATGACATCACAGGGAAAATCACAATATTTATCACTTAGTGTCTGAGATATCTTTTTTCCGCTCAATGACATCTGAAATTTTTATGTCACAATACAAATCTTACGTAATCTGGGTGCCACAAATCCTGTTCCCCCTGTGCCTGGGGCTGGTGTAGAGCCAGTCAGACCAGTCGGTAAGACAAACTGCATGGAGCCTGAGGGACGTAGAACATGGATCAATCCCCCATTTCCAATTG
This sequence comes from Geukensia granosissima, assembly GCA_032357055.1. Classification (NCBI taxonomy): domain Eukaryota; kingdom Metazoa; phylum Mollusca; class Bivalvia; order Mytilida; family Mytilidae; genus Geukensia; species Geukensia granosissima. Next base: position 2,762 of record JAULBM010009322.1, read on the forward strand.
ATTTCAAATTGGTTGTGGATGTTACGAAGGATCCACTTTCACACTCCATTATTGGGCAACATTCACCTCCACGACGAACTTCTGAACATCCATTAGGCATATTGTTGTATTTTGGACAGCTGAAATCAGATATATTATAGTGATTAATAATCATTTTCTGACAGTATTTCAATCAATAAGATTGACCAATCCTCAAAACAAACTTGTCAGGCGTGCATTGTCAGTAAAGCATCTTTGCCAAACATAAGAGCATTCACTCACAGTGTTGTAGACTAACATGCCAATCTTTTATCAAGACTACAAAAAACTTGCAGTGAAATTTTCATCAACACAACACATTTGTAGATGTGGCATGGCTTTATTAACCTTTGATTTCTGCAAAGATAAGTATGTCACATACACACATTTATACCCATAGCTCCTAACAACAGTTATGAAAGCTTAATAACTCTATGATTAATGGACTTGTTTAAAATTTATGAATAAAATCTGAATGTTTACAAAGTTAACAGGCCCAAAAATGCATTTTTTCCCACAGATAGATATACTTACATATTAGTACATCTATAATATCCATATACTGCATTTTCACAGGTACAAGTTGTATCACATCCTACATTCCATGTCTGATCTTGACGATAGTCTTTACCTTGGAACAAACATGTATCTACAAAGACATCAAATACTTCAGCAAAATCTTGTGAATACAATTCTATTTATGATCAAAGAAATAGGTTTTAATGAACTTTAATAACTTTAAACAATGATCAACTGGCGGTATACAAAATTAAGCTATATCTTCAGCTAGGCTGAAAAAAAAAAATATAGTGGAAATGCTTTCAATCCAATTCGCATAGAATTTATTCTATTTGAAAATTATGACATAATTCAGATGAAGCAAAGCAGAACTTACCATTCTGTCCAGCAACTGGAGGTCCACCTAAAAATTACAGACGTAAATGTAGGAAAGGCATATATGAAGATATAGATAAAGAAAAAGAAGATATAAGTTGCTGTCTTCTTGGCATTTTACATACATATAATATCATTCATGTGGGTAGTTCTCTCTAGGTACCCTGGCTTCCTCCACTAGAAAAACTGACTGCCGAAATATGAACAGAAATATTGTTGAAAGTGGTGTTAAACCTTAATCAAACAAACAATCATTGATTTGTTAATTCAAGGGAGTGCCTGAGATGGTCCCCTAGTGGTCATATGGTGTAAGGTTTTTACACCTCTCTATATAGGTTGACATGCCTTAATGACAATCTCTATTAAATCAAAACTTCTTTTATGTACCTCAGTGTTTACGTTTTGTGATGCATTATTATCTCCCCTTCTTCTAATTGTAATGTGATAATCCTTACTTTAGTAACTGTATCTCAGAAGACTGTCATGACACATTAAAAGGGGTTAAAAGTCTTATTGCATTGGATATTTTGTAGGTTAAAAATATATAAAATGAGAAAAACTGGGGTAAATATCAAGGAGACCATACTAAATCTCTGTGATAATGGAGAAAATTATTGAATCTAGAGGTCCCCACAAAACCTTCAACCAGCTCTAGATTGCCAAATTAAAATAAAACATGTACATGTACATGTAGGGTATAAATAAAGTAAATCTGGTCTCAATGTTATAAATATAATACAATAAACAATATGAAACAAAGTAAATCTGGTCTCAATGTTATAAATATAATACAATAAACAATATGAAACAAAGACCAACCATTGACCTTGACTCCTGACTTGGGACAGGCACATGATACATGTGTTGGGTTGAACATGTTGATGTATATACATGTATACATTATTTGTCATGCGACATCATGTGACCTTGTTTAATCTTCAATAATAAAAACCAACACTAAGAATTGGGCAAGGCCCATATCCCCCCTTTTTCCAATATATTTATATATTTAATAAAAATATATTTAATAAATATATTAATATATATTATGTTTTGGATATTGGTATTACAATTAACTGTATAACTTAACTCTTAATCCACAGATAAAATTCATTATATATGTAAATTTCATCATTTAAATGAAGAGAGCTTTTGTCATTGTCAGTCATATATGTACAGTTACAGGACTTCAGCTTACAGAACCATAACCGAATTTAGTTCCAAAAGTAACAGCAAACATGATTTGTTTAGTAAAATTCCTAAAATTCAGGACCTGTGATTGAATAAGGGATCACTTCAACTCTAGTCCAAAAGATTCCACCAAATTTATAACAATACAACACATCCTTAACTATAAACTCACCACAGAAGTTACAGAACTTTCTACAGTTATCTCCAGCCCAGCCACTGTAAGTTGTACAAACATCCTGACCATACTGTGAACATGTAGATACACGGTCAACACATGGCTTCTGGGTAGTGGGTTTCACACCTGTAAATAGGTTATTATTTATAATATTTTACAGAATACTATTTTTCAGGAATGCTGCTTACTTCAATGAAATATCTGGTCTCTAGGTAAATTTTAGTCATTTTGCACATACATATTTTCACTAAAAAATTGTTAATGTGAAGATATTTCAATCAATTCCTGTCTTAATACAACAAAAATATTCCAAGAAATATTGGGTTGAATCTAATTTTTAAATAAATATGGTGGTTTGTTGTGAAAGATATCTGCAAAATAGTCAGATGAAGAGTTGAAGTTTCTGTACCTAGTATGATATGAAAATCTCAAGATTATTATCACATGACTGATTTCTACATAATAACTCTGTCTGATAGGTTTTTAAATAAGCAGATGCCAAACTTTATGTGCAATGAAGAATTTTGTATAAAACGTTTAAAGTAACATCTACATACCAACACCAGTTCCACTGATAGACCCCTGGCCTGAGAAGCTTCCATGTTGTTGGTTAAATTCGCAAACTGGCTGTTCACAGCAGTCTCCAGGGGGTGTGGTCAGGTGACAGTTTGGTGGAATGTTATTATATTTAGGGCATCTGAAAATGATAACTTGTATTTTTTCAATCTAGTTGTATATGGTGTAAATCTACAACTAGTGACCAAACTAAACAGTTAATCATGTGCACATGTGAATGTAGGGAATAAATAATTTCTTCGTAATGTTCAACAAGGAGTTAACAAATTTAAAAATTCAATTGCAACATACACTCTTTGTTTAAATGCTTCTAGTAATGTTTTAAACCAAAAGCAAAAATAAAATAGACTTTGTCATTAGGTGTATAATTGAATAGCATTGAGTAATGACTGTAACATCACTTTCTAGATTGAAAAAAAACTGATGATTTCACATGTGAAATATGAAATTAATTTTACTGGAAATAACTCTGATTTATTGTGATTTCATTAACACTTTTGTTTTACAACTGTCAGACAAAAGTAATACTGCACACTCCAATAAATCTCCATCATACTTAACATTCATTCCTCAATATAGACCAAACTTCACTTCTAAGATTTTCAACAAATGTGATGATTTAAACTTTCCTATTGTAATTGTAAACTTCCTATATTTATGTGGCAATAATCCTGCTTCTAGTGGTTTGTTTGTGGCACTTATGCCTGTTCTGAGTTTCAGGATTTTCTGAAAAGCATTGCTGATGACATGTAAATTACTACAACAAGGATACATAACTGTTCCTCCTCATGTCACCATCATGAATAAGTTGATCTCTATTGTATCAGTGTATCTCAACTACAGGTAGTTGTAGACCGTTTACCAGTAATTCGACAAAAAAGTTCACCTCTTCTCGGATTGACATTTACATGCATTAGAGTTAAAGAATCCCAAGACAAGTGCCACATGTGGAACAGACGATGCTTACTTTTTCAGAGCAAATGATCCCAATCCTGTTTAGTAAACGAGTTTGTGGAGTCCAAGCCTTTTTTGTTTCCATTTTTAAGTTTGTCTTGTCTTGCTAGACTCACTTTTGATCTCTTGCATGGGTATTTAAAATTAATATTTTGAATGAAAGCTCATGGATATTGTAGTTATCTGTATGGATTGTCTCTACTTTACCTGACTGTCAAGATTTTGGTTCCTGATTTCAGATTCAATGTAGAATGTTTGAATGTGAAATAAGATTTTGTGATTTTGACTTTGGTCCTGGAATCCATACAGGGATTCTGAACTTGTTCTCCATTTTAAAGTCCAGTGTTTTAATTTAGCGATAGAATGGTTGCATAAATCATGCAGATATGCTCCAAGCTTTTGCAGTTCTGATTTTTGGTTCACTGGTCCAAAAAAGGCTGAAGAGAACAAAAGGGATCAAATTTTGCCAGGACAAAATGTGTGTGTTTCCTGCTACCTGACAAAAACTAAGTTTTGACAGCCAACCCCATTGCTTTGCAAATAAAGAATTTAAGAAACTGCATTCTGATTGGCAAGACTAGGTGTCCCTCTTAATTGACAATTTTCTGATTTCTCAATAAAATAACCAACTCTGTGTGATAACTTGTCATGACACACAAAATTCTAAAGGTATTTTGCTCTTGCACATATTACAGGAAAGGTGATCTAATTCTGGATCAGATTAGCAGAGAACTTGTGATTTTTCTACATTACATCAACAAGAAAAAATAAAATAAATTTATGACCTACTGTGCTATTTTTTTAGCCATGATATTTTCAAAATACAAGATTAACAATATTGTGAATTTCATTATGTTCTTAAAGTGAACAGTTTGAGTTTTCTGTATAGATTGATTGCATATAATATTTTGATGGAAATAAACAATATCCTAAGCTTCATTATTCTTGATTTTTTCGTTAAGAATTTTTATATTGGTTCACTGCTTTAAACATGAGGTCCAAAACAATTCACTTCTCATATCAGGCTCCTTCTGTAGTATCACATGGGAGTTGTAAAAGAATGGTTTCATATAGAATGTAGATGCACAAGTATAAGGCTGCTGATTTGGGCAAGATAAACCATAGAGAGTGTGATAAAATTTTGAACAAAAATGGAAAGAAGTGAGAAATTCATTAAAGATTGTGTTCATTGATCTTGCATGTATTTCTCAATTAGAATACTATCATCAAAAAGTATTTAATAAATATTCTCCATCATTTTGGAATGACTATCTAAGATCTGGATGATTGATTTTCCATGGAATAAAATCTTTTCACTGCTCATTTGTGTGAAACACAAAGTTTGTTGGTTCAAACTATGGTGACAGATTATACATTAATTAACAAACTTCAGCAAGTCATAACCCCCTTGATATTGATGGAGGCTTGCCTTTTCTGTATACCATGTTAAACGACCCTAAGCTGAGATGCCAACTCAGATGTAAACCAGAAACAAAAATGTGGTGATACTGGCAAGTACAAAGGATACTGGTGGGAGGTGGGGTTTCCTCAGTTTGACAATTTACTTCACAAAGGCTATCTAGGGTGAACTCCAAATAAAACTGGAATTACATGTAACAAGGAGATATCATTGTGTCAAATTTATGGAGAATTAAAATGGAAATGATTCTATAATCTGAGGTTTTTTAGCATACAAGTGACAATGATTAACAGAGTTTTTATGATTCCAAAAACAAATTTAACTTACACAGATTCACACTGGTATAACCCTTGTGTAGAATTAATACACATGCACTGTTTTTCACATCCATCTCGCCAAGTTTGTCTCTGGAAGTACTGCTTCCCATTGTAAACACACACATCTACAAAGGAGAATGTTGTATTCTTATCATTGTTATAGTTAATGGTACAACTTTATAATTAACAGAAGGTTTCAAGTTTAAATAACCTTCTATTTTTTAACAATACTTATTTCGAGAAACAAAATCAACTAACATTCACTTCAGGAAAACGAACAGAACCCTTATTCATATAAAACCAAATATCTGAATTATTTAGTGACTTCTGTCTGGCCAAAGGAAAATCTGTAGTCTTTACAGGTAAAAAAGCCAGGGAAAGCTATATTTCAAAATTTTTCCATAAACAATACTAGTCAACAAGACACTAGTCAACAAGACAGACAGCTGCAGTTCTGTACCAACTCACATATAGAGAAATCAAACAATGTTTTAAAAACTTTAGTATACGACTGGTACTAACTGCCGACAGAAACCAATTTAAATGAAGATATAATGATCTAGAGGACATGAAGCCATAGAAAATGAACTGGGTTAAAATCAAACAATCATAGATAACAAGATTTCTCACCTATTCCATTGGGAGTTCTTCCTTTACCACTACCCTCAGTTTTAGAGATTGTCTGGTGGAAATTACAAACTGGCTGTTGACAGCACTCCCCATCTCTCCTCACCAATGTACAGTCTTTAGGTAAGTTGTAATACAAAGGACATCTGCAAACAACAATACATTTGTAAACAGATATAACATCAAGCAGGACAGCTCGCATGAGGAATGTTTATTATTCAGTTTTAAATTAAATAATTTAAGTTGATAATCATGTATATACAGCTCCCATTCATTGTGAAACCTTTAAATATCCATCTGGATACTGCTGGCTTTCATACAAATAAAAAGCAAAATGTAAGAATCAACGAAATTGAACCGCAATTCTTCATGTCAGGTTTTTAAACCAAACAGATGACAAAAATGAACTGGATTTTTATTCATAACACTACTTAAGTTAAGATCAGATTATTTGTCAATTCCAAATAATAACATAATTTGGCTTTATTAATATGAATCCAGATGTTCAACCTCATTGTGAGGAATCAAAAAAAAAAAAAAAAAAACCCATCAAAATCGGATGAAAAATAAAAATTTCTCATCCCCTGCAGAATCACACCTTTTTATGACTCCTTTATAAAAAAAATCGGTAAAAGCTACAAAAATTGCTAGAAATAACTTTTGTTGCATTTTTCATGAAAAATCAGTCGGAAAAAAAAAACATCAAAATCAGATTAACACTAAAATTTTTCCATATTATAGGAAATTGAATTCCTCCTCCCCCACAATGACCCCTTTTAGCTTGAAAACGCTTAGAGATAAAGAAAATCTGATGAAATTCTACTGAAAGCTCTCATTGCGAGGAATCAAATGCAAAAAAAAAACACATCAGAATCATATGAAAAATAAAAATTTCTCATTTCCTGCAAAATCACTTTTTAAAACCCTTTGACCCTTTAAAAAAAGCAGTAATTTTTGTTTTAAATGCTTGGAGTTACTTTTGTTGTATTTTTGAAAAGGAACCATTTGCCAAAAAAAAACATCAAAATGGAATTTATGAGAAAAAAAACATTTCAAAAATTAAGATGTGGCCATTTTTGGACCCCATATGTCTCAATAACAGTAAGAGATAGGTCACAACGCTTTTTCGTGGGTAATATAAAGAAAAAACCCATCAAAATTGGACAAAAATTAATACTTACATTTGAAAATTGAAAAATCCCCTTTTGGACCCTCCTTAAAAAACAGTAGGGGCTAGATCACCAAAAATCTATCCGAAACTGTATTTCATAGCGTTAAAATTTCAAACAGTTACAAATTATAGAACAAAAAATTATTGAATGGTTGAATGGAAACGTAACTGTCTACAGATGCAAACGCCAGGGAAATTCCCATAACATTATACACCCACAAAACTGTTATTTTTTATTGTAAAAAATTGTTTTTCAACAAACAGTAGATGAAGTCCACCATATACTTATATTAACATAATAATTACCTGTTAGTACACTTATATTTGCCTGTTGATCCATCCTCACATACACATTCATAATCACAGCCATCCTTCCATGAAGTACCAGTCTGATACGATATACCCTTGTATGAACACTGCCCATCTAAAATTAACAATACATAATGCCTTAAGAGTAAAATGACTATATATCTATAGGTCAAGTAGGTTTTGAGATCAGAAGACTATCATTATATGACCGAGATTGATCATACAGGCTAGCTTTTCAAAAAGCACTCAAAGACTTACATGTATGTGCAAGTTAATCCTTAAGAAATATACATGTATGTAATTTACGTGCAGCATTACTTATGATTGCTTTGTGAAACAGTCACCAGTGACGTAAATTAAGACCCCAACTAAATCATGGTAAAAATACAGGCCTGGGGTTCCTACATTTCAATGATCTCAATAACTTCATAAATTACCTTCAGGTGTCAATTAAAGATTGGTAATTCAATTAATTAATCTTCAAGTTTCACTTGCTCAATCTTAAACTGAATTTTTTCTGCCCATTATTCCTGCCCTCAACTTTTTATCAAGTTTTTCTAATATGCACTATTAAAATCCAGTTGGCTATCATGTAATAACAAGTTAAAAGAAAACAAGCAAAAATGTTTCTCAACATATCAATCTTAATTTTGACACATATATTTTTCTTCCAAATTCTATAACTTTGACATAGTTTCCCATCAAATGAGTCAAAAATAAAAATTTCAGTATGCAGTCAATCTTACATACACACATATTGAAATAAAATATTGAAAAAAAAAGTATTTTTTGTCTCTCAGCAGGTGTATTGCCATTTTCTTTAAATGGTCAATCATTTAGTCCAAAGAGGAAAACAATTTGTATCTGCTGGTATGTTTTCAAAAGCACATTAAATAGAAATTATGTTCTTACAGTTTTTCCAATGATTTCCCCGTTTCCCAGATTACATCTATTATAATTTTAACACAATATAATAACAATAGTGTACTATGATAAACTAAAAAATCTCAGCTTTGCAAGCCATTGCAGAACACATTAGGTAAAATACAATTCTTTTGCATGTAATTTCAGACAAAAAGCTCTTGAAGGAACTTTCCCTTGGGTTCTATTTTTAACAGTGGTTGTTATGGTGGTCATTTTGATTGTCCAACTGGCAAATGATTCACAAGTTTTGTAGAGTTAAATACAAAATTACCAATATTGAATAAATATGGAAATTTTGGTATGCTATATGTATGGCACGCGTGTACCACAAAAAATACTCAAATTCAATTTAAGTTACTTAAAATCAATTTTTCTCTACTTTAATTCAATTTAAG
>JAULBM010009342.1:0-11731 GCA_032357055.1 Geukensia granosissima
CAACCGTATATTTTGGGAATCACATGAACAATCTTTATGACCTTTGGAATTTTATACATGAAACAGTAGACTGAAAAACAAAAATTATCATTCAGACAAAGCTTTAAATAAAATCAGACTTGGGTACGACAGCTGGGATAGGCATTGCAGGGTGCGGGGATAGCTGTCGTTTCCGACAACGTGTGTCTAGTTCTTATTGTTAAACTATAATTAATATGGACATCGATCTTTATTTGAAATACTGCAAAACTATTAGTATTCACTAATTCCTATTTTTGCAGATACATATTTTCATACTTATTCGCGACATTAAATTTTCTGCGTATTTCGTAGAGATGCCATTAAAGGTAAAAATTAATGTTTTCCCAGGTGTGAATTTTTGCAATAAAATCAAGTTTGCGAAGACAGTGATAATTAAAACACCGCGAATATTGCTTCATTTATAGTAAACAAACTAACAAATAATAAAAAAAAATATTCTTACATAGAATGAAGTACTTAAAAATTAAAAACATACTCTTAATTAACCCTTCTTCTTCGGGAGTTAGTGTAACGCTAAGCCATTATTTAAGAATAAAATGCATAATAACATCTTAGTTATGATTTTTATTGGTCATAAAAAAGTCGCCATTTCCGCTGATGAAAAAAAAACAAAAAAAGACAAAATGGTCAAAACCGAAATCTCAATGTATCTAATCAAAAGAGCGAAAGGCATGTTCAGTACAAGAAATGGCTATCTTATATTTCGATATTCAATAAATGACTAATATTAAAATGACAACAACTTGTTATTTGTTTTTTTACCAGCAATGTATGAATGCAGTATCATAGTTATCAATATGAATGAGTTATAAGCGGAAAGACACCTATTGTACTAATTGTGTGGATGCCAAAAACTGATCCATACAATGGACTGGATTATATGTACATAAATAAAGTGTACGAATTGCAATATATTACGTAGTTTATCCAGGCTTAATTTTTTCAAATTGAGTTTTTTCAAATAATATTTTATTCCATAATTGAAAAAAACATACCAACCGTAGCATTTAGTTTTAACACAAACTGGATTTGAGAACAATTGTTGAATATCATTTATCAGGAGCCAATTGTTCTAAACTTAATCACTTTTATCAAATGCTTGTTTTTCAATGACTGGTTAGTTATTTTTTTAAATTAAAATCTGCACTTAAGCTTGTGATGGGTTGATGATTAACAGTTATATCTAAAAAAAATGGTATGATTGTCCATGAGACAGCCATCCATAACGTGTAAATTATAAACATCTACAGGTTGTCCAAATGCCTTTAATAATGGAAACATATCCACACACCAAATTTAATAAGATATAACAACAAAATTGTGTGATATAGAGCTGATGCTTTACGGATTTTTGCCGGTTTTAACTTTGGGCATGGCTTGATGAGATACGTTGGGGTCTCATTGTCTTTTCCTTTCTCAAATATTGTGAAAACATTGATTTAATGTTTAAAAGCTAGAACTGGTTTTTAAACCGAGAGCTGTTACATTTTAATATCATCACATTTTATTTTGGAGCTTGCCATATGATGTGGATATGTGTCCATTATTGATCGAATCCTTTGAGATTTTCAGTGGTTACTTATAGGCAATCATACCACATCTGTAATGAATGTAGAAGGAAAACAAGCGAATGGTTTCCATTTATTTTGATGTTTACCTGCTAATTTGTTAAAGAACAAATGTAATAAAAAATTTTCATTAATAAAATTTTAAAATCTTTATAACTGAAATAATACATCAAAAGTAAAAAAATCAGTATGGATCGAGTAAGATACACGTAGAATGCTGTAGATATGGTGATATTCACTATGTTTTAACGTATTAAGAAAAATGTTGTTTTAACTTCCAATGAGAAACATGTTAAATTGCCACTGTTTATGTTTTTGTGTTTAAAAAACAAATTTGGGGCAAAATGAAAACTTTTTAAAAGTTTTTTAAGGGAACTAATTTTAACCTGTAATAAGCCTGGTCTACTAGTTCCTGTTTTATCTGTATCAGTACAGGTATAGAGACTAAAACGATAGATAAATCATTTGAAAAAAGACTAAAGACTTAACGTAGACATAACCATTACTCTAACCCTTGTTACCATCGGTAAGATATAGTTTAGTTTTATCCAAATGAATGATTTTAATTTAGTATATAAAATCAAAAAAAAGTTATTGAGATGATTTCTCCTTCTGGGTCGTCAGGGCATAATACGAAAAGCCAAATGTGACAATGGCTTGTTCCCTTACCAGAAAACACAGTTTTACAATAGAGTATGCCTTTAGTTGCTAAAGAAGACTAAATTTTTATCCCTTAATTCTCTTCCCTGTGCATATGCTCTGATGTTCAAATAACCTTTGTGTGCTTCTTCGCCCTAACTTTCGTCGGCTTTTGTGATAAATGTTGAAATTGTTTTCCCGAAGAATCACGAAAGATCTACTGAAAAATCAAAATCAAAGAGCAATTAATCAAGCAATGTTATCTAACCTAGATATTATTAAAAAAACTTTGTCGGTTTAGCTAGAGTTTTAACTTCCAAGAAAGTTCTGTATTTTTTGTCATAAAGCATGTTCCCGCAGTAGTTCTGTGGGTCAAGCCCCGCCCAGGATCTACCATCAGGTTCAAGTAAGGTGAAATTGTTTTTAGCTATAAGCAATCTAGAAGGTGTTTACCATAGTGCTTGATTACTGTTATTCGTCATTGATGCTCTATCCACTATTAAGTGAAGAGAATCATCATGTCTGCGAGTCTTATTGTCGGAAATGAGAAACATCTGGTGTTTATTTTGTATAATTACCTACTGGAGAAATGTTAATTGATTTCTATTATTATCTTATCATTTCTTTCGTTTATTTGTGCTACTCTATTAAATAACAAAATGAGCAGGTGTGATTAAAATGTACATTAAATCGTTGGCAAAATTGACCATTATTCTAAAAATCGGGACATGCAAAAATAATTATCACAAATACTTACTGTGAAGAATAGCAAAAAAGCCAAAAACAATAATATGTGATAATAATTCTCAAAACTACAATTTACTATTTGGACATATCAGTTATAAGAACAGTTTTTCTCATTTTCAGCCCGAAAACATTCTTTGTTTGACACGACAAGGGAACAGAATAAAAATAATAGATTTTGGCTTAGCTAGAAAATACAGTCCAAAGAGTGAATTAAAAGTACTTTTTGGAACTCCGGAATTCATGGCACCAGAAGTAGTGAACTTTGACCCAGTTACTCCAGCGACAGATATGTGGAGCGTAGGAGTAATTTGTTACATATTGTAAGTATAAATAGAATATATGTGTGTAGCTTTGTTTCCAGATCGGTTGCTTTTGGGTTTTTTAACTAGCAGACAGCTACTCTTTTGAGGTCTACTTTTGTTGTATCTTGTTTTAATTTGTGTATTTGTTGTTGGTTTTCAGCATCGGTCTCAAGTGTAAAATCTATTTCAACCGATTCTTATAGTGTGTTTATATTGCTGTTTTGTTACACCACTGTCCCAGGTTAGAGGGGGTTGAGCGCTCGCCAACCGACTTAACCCCGCCTCATATTTATGTGCCTGTTCCAAGCCAAAAATATTTAGTGGTTGTCGTTGTATATTAGTCATTCATTGTTATTTGTTCACCATTTTTACTTTAGAATAGCTCGATTGTCGTGTTTTATGTATATTTTCACATTTTGTATTTCGGGGCCTTTTATTCCCTCCGTTATGGTATGGACTTTGGTTTATTGTTAAAGCCGTATTGGAATCTGTAGAAGTTTAAATTATACTGTCATTTGGTGGGTGACTGTATCATGGATAACCATGCGACATCTCCTATTTTAATATTGCATAAAGCCAATATCAATAGCCTCAAATTCCCATTTCTAGACTTTATATTTCACAAGGGGAAATTTAGGACAAGAGGGACGATTTTTATTTTCAATTGTAAATTTCCCCTTCCCCGAAGGGGACGTGCTTTAATCTTCTTCATACGATATATATATTTTACAGCTTGTTCTTTGTAGCTGCTTTTGTAGCGACGTTTCAGATTTAAAGAAACCAATCTCTGTAAAACTGACAAATATTCGATACCACAAATTTATTTAAATATTCTTAATTCTCTTATAAATTTAAAGATCAAATTTCGGATTTACTTGCAATGATCTTATAAAAAAATATAAAACAAATAGTTTTGATTGGCTAGCATTCTACGTAAAATTGACAATCTATTGATGAATTCATATAGAAAACCACAAAAATGTCGCCATGTTAGAACAATAGATTAATTGCTTGTCAAAATGTCAAATTTTTATACTTCTAACGAAAAAAACTACCTTTAGAAGAATTTTATACATATTTGAAGCGTACACGAAGCCAATAAACGTCCGTAGTTTACATTTAACAATGGCAGTGTTCAAATGACGCCTTGTTGTTTCTATAACGTTTATCAGAAGATTACGTCAAAAACGTTTCGCAGAATTTCTTTTTTTTTTATCGTTTTTAATATAAATTAAAGGTTTTGAATGGCAGTTGCATTAGAATGGTGAAAACTGCATTGTATTTAAACTTTTCGGAATAATTCTTGATTTTACTGTTGCAAATATTCGTTTACCTGGTTCCGCTTCGCCTCGCCAGGTAAACCAATTTGCGACAGAAAAATCCACGATTTACTTTCTCAAAGCTAAAAATACAATACATTTATCTTCTAAATATCACATCCTTCTTTTCACACAAAAGTGTAAAATAAAGCATGTAAATTTAAACTAAATCCACATGGTCTTAAAACTCATCTTAACAAATTTATCCGTAAGGTATATCGTCACAGCATTATCATTAAATCTTTAATCATTCTTGTTAATAGCTTTATACTGGACTTTTTGCTACATTTTGTATTTCTCTTCTATAAATTTTTAAATTGACATTCGCACCATCCCATTTTTTTAACTTCTGATGATATAAAAACAATTGATACAATTGGACGTTTTTTCATTGAAACCGTAGTTATGGACAACTTGGTTTCCTGATGGGTTCTTTTAGGTTTTGAACTAGGAGAAACAACCGCAAGTACTCTTTCAAGGTCGATATTTTGGTTGTATCTTGAATAACTTTTACTTGTAGTTGTCGGTTTTCAGTATCGATCTCATTGCTGCATGGTCAATCTACCGCCCCAGGTTAGGATGGTTTGAGTGCCCACAAACTGATCTTACACCATCAATCAGCATAAGTCAACTCGGTATCTTGTTACTTTTCACATTGAAGCATTATTTTTAGTTGAAATGAAAATTATTGTAAGAACTTGATATAGGTTTGTATTGTGATAAATGTTTTACTAAAATTTTTTGATAATATTGAGGTAATTATTTTACGGATATACGTTTTATTCGACCGAGGCTAATTAACTCTTTTTATAAGCAGCTGAATTCTACACTTGTTGATGGCTTTAGGGAAACCTCATGTTTGTAAATTTTCTTTTTTTTCTCTTGATTAAAGTGCAGTCTCTCGGACATGTACACAATATCTTTCCGTTTTGATATGAGAGCTTCGTATACATTAGAAATGAGGATCAACAGAAAGTTTAATGACAATTTATCTAAAAAAAAATCAACACTGGTGTAAAATACAGAAACTCTAAAATCTATTTATATTATTGGTTGTGTTTCAACACTAACTTCATTCATTGATAAACAAAGATCCAATTCGACATGCTATTTAGTTTGTGTCCAACATTAATTGTCATTTTTTTTCTTGAATAATTTCATTTCGATCCAGACTATAATTGGATAAAAAATTTTCAGTTCAACTTAAAAGGCAAATATTGTCTTCAAAGTTCTGTTTGAACCCGGCTTTCGAAAAACTGCTTAACCGTCATTAAATTCTAGATAGTAAAATCCTCCAACCAAAGTGTAAACCATGCGAGATTCGACATTGATTTAACTTGTTGCTAGTGTAACTGGTATGCTATTACCATATTCTGCCCTTACTTGTCTTGTTAAATATCAATTTCTTATATACAGTTGTTTTTTTGTTTAACTTTCAAAGCTTTGGATAATAATGTTAACTTGCGTTCATAAATAGCCAGAACCTGGTGTACATAACGTTATTTATACATTATGATTTTCAGATTATCCGGTTTATCGCCATTTTTGGGTTCAGCAGAACCTGAGACGTTATGTAACATAACATCTGCAAAATGGGACTTCAGCGCAGAGGAATTTGAAAGCATTTCTAATGATGCAAAAGATTTCATCTCAAAACTTCTAGTGAAAGACCCACGGTAATTTTGTTAATATTTAGTAGCTTGGCTTATTTTCTAACTGTAGTACCCCTGTATATGCATAAAGGTGATCAAAATTATTACAGCTACAGTATAATTATATAATATAACTATGGATGGCTTCATTCCTTGAAATTGATACAATAGAACACATTCTACTGGATTTGATTTTCTATTTCGATTTGTTAAGTTATGAGTTTTCTACATGCAACTATTCGTTGATTTTTGGTTCTACGTAATGCTGCCGAAAATAAATTAATCCATGAAATTCGCATACAGCATAAGTTAGACTCTATTGTTAATCATGTATAGTGAAATGTGTGGAGTCATATAAAAAGGTAGTTTTATGTCGCCTGCTTCACGCATGGTGATATATAGGGATCAATATTTCTCGTCTAGATTTCGCATCGTTATCGTGGCCGTCAAATTTGAACCACTACTACTGCTAAATAGATTATAACCAAGCTTTCCCAGATTTTGAATTATGACGTGTAGGTTCCTTAAATAGAAGAGCAGGAGTTGCTTACCCTACCGGAGCACCTGAGCTCACTTTGGTTTTGTAGGGTTCGTGTTACTCCAGCTTTAGTTTTCAGTGTAATGTCGTTTCAGTTTGTTGACCATGATCTTGTCTGTCTTCTGACTTAACAATTTCTGTCTGCACATCTGGTATTTTCGAATTCCTTTTATAATAATATTAAACTGTATAATAATGAAATAACAGTATGTTTTATAACATACATGTTTTGATAGTTGTTTTCACACAACACGTATATAATACCTTACTAACTTCAATTATTTATGACGCCTTCAATACAAGAATAATTCTTAAATGATGGAAAATTATAGAAAATATTTATTTTCAACAATGACGATTTATAAGTTAAGAAATTGCATCGCTTAAATAACCTTAAAACATTAAAACATTGACAGTTTTAAGAAAAATAACTCATTGTTATTAATCGAACATCATTTTCGGTAGTATAAAGGTTAAAACACATTGATAGTTCCTGAGCTATTAATCTTTTTCGGACTAGATTAAACACTGAACTAAGCGTCACTATTCTCATAATTTTTGTTACGACTCTGTAAAATCATTCTGAGAGAAGAAAAGATCACACTGACACTTACTTTTTTTAAAATGGAGCTACCTTTAATAAAATATATTGGTATCCGCATGCATAAAGGAATGCACAAAGCTACGTTCCAATTATGAAGTACAAAATTAAAAAAGAGTTAACTCAAACTTTAAAAAATTGTATGAAGTCCTTGCAAAACTGATCAGATTCAAGTTTCAGTGTACCTTGTGGCCGTTGATGATGTTGATATGGTTCAGTCCTCGCAGTCTGATTGTAGTTTTAAATCAGGACCAAAATAGAGCCTGTTAGAATACAAAATATTCATACATTGACTTGTTGCCCTTTAAAAATTGCGTAAAAAGGAAACCGTTTGAAGACAACAATAATTGGGAAAATGAGCTTATGTCCAGGATAAACTAAAATGGCCATTGTTGGTGTACCAAAGATTCACAAGAGTATTCAACCTCCGAATTGTATGACTTGTATGACATTAATTTTATCAGAGTTTAGTATTAATTCAAATTGTAATTTCCTGAAATTACGATGGCTCCATTTCTGCTATTGCACAAGGTAGATATCTTTGTCGCTGCGTTTGGCTTCTTGTCTCGATTTTTGTGGATGTGAGTACTATGTTTTGATTTGTACTGGTTCATATATGCTAATGAATGCTTACTACTTGAAACGAAATTCACAATAATTGTACGATGATGGTAATATATGCATATTTAGAAACCTTTTTTTATAATGTTACCACATAGAAAAATGCTTTAATTGGTTTAATTAAGTACCAGTCTTTATAAAATTCGTGCAATATCAATGGTGAAGTAATACATCATGTGGAATAACCCACCAATATGTAGTTGATTTTTCAGACTTCATACCTCATCCGATAACACGATTACAGCTGTTTCTCAGTCAAGGCTTGTACTTTTTTAGAAAATCATACATTTATATCAATATTAGATCAACTATATCAAGACCGATAACTCTAGTAATATATATTCTATGTAATGATTATCTCAAAAGTGTACGGCTCAAACGGCAAAAAGGCTATTATGGTTATGTATACAAGAACAGTCCTTTTAAAACAAGGTTACATTTTGTGAGTTTTTGATATGGATGAATCACCTCCTGCATGATTATATATGCACTGGTACTTAAATGTTTTTCATGTTTGTCACTATTGCTTGTTTGTACTTTTAGCAAAAGATTAACCAGTAAAGAATGTCTTGAACACAAATGGTTACAGGTATGTACTGACCAAAATATTCATTCATAAACTCTAGGTTGCAAAATAATTCTTCTTCTACGTTAGCATTGCTTACATAAATTTTGATACAAATTACAATTTGTAAAGTACTGACATAATGGTATAAGAGTGGACAGCTTACGAACAAAATCATTTATGTGAAAAGATTGAGAAATTATATATATGAACAGCACTAAAACAAATTTGCTTTGATAGCAGAAGTTTGTAAATAACCCAATGAGAACCTACTATTGTATTACACACATTTATTTAATATTGGTAATTTTGTATATTGATATGACAGTTTTTCTTTATTGAGCATGATACGTAATGACCAAACTGCTTTGTCATCTTGTTATCTGCTATTCTTCAACTACGAACAATAACTTGAATGCCACTTTTTCTCCGGGCTGACGCTTAAACAATCCTTGTTTCTGTTTTGATACACTTGCAGTTTCGGTTTGAAAAAAAATCAAAATTAACAGCTTGTTATTCTGTCAAATTACGGTCATCTGCTTTTGTCCGTCTTAATCGCACTGTTTTTTGCAATTGAATTTGAGCAAAATGTTCATTTATCATATGCGAATTGGAAAATGTAGATTTCTGCCATGTGTCATGCAGTTAAGTGATTTTGTAGATCTTATATAGAGGATTTACCGTGATGTTTTTACCATTTAATATTCTCTTAACGGACACTCCAGTTTCAAACATACTTCATAATCATACCCTTCCATAATTAAAAAGGTATTGTCATTTTAACATATGACTCGTCTCCCTTAGACCAGATATTTTCGTTACATACAAGTCACGAAGGAATTTCTTTTCAAACACAATTGCTCGGCAGTCAACTGCAAAATTTTACGAATAATCAATAATCATACGTCCACTAATAGAACCTTAGGCCTTTTTGCTGATTACCAATTAAAAAAACGTCGATTGTATAAAGACCTTAACGTGCATACAAAATGTAAAAAGTTCAATTAAACACTTTCTCACATATCACAATCACTTAATTTTCCGTCTAAATATGCTTTTAGTTTGGCAAGTTTTAACTTTTTGAAGAATTTAGCAAAATGCAGCTTGAGATCCTTAAAAAATATTTGGCACAAATCTGAACTGAAGCCCAAAGATATTTATTTATCTGTAAGCGTGGTTCTGTAATGGGAATTCATTCTACCGTTTAGGCCACACAAAATCAGAGTAAGAGAGATTAAGTTTGTAAAGTCTTAATGCAAATTTCTGCAGCATTCCATTTTATAAAAAAAAACGCTATTGGCAGTATCAAAATAAAGTAGATCTCAGATCAATTAGAAAGATGGAAAAATACTATGCTAAAGTAATCTTGTTTAAAATCCTGCATAATTATCAAATAATTAAAACACAGTTTCAAATTACACATAATAGTGAAGTCAACAAATAAATAATTCGGATGTTGTATTTTATATTTGCCAAATAACTGAACATTTAATTTGCTAGAAACAAATTATTTGATATTTTGCATCGTTTTCATTTTAGATAACTGCACAAAGGAAAACTAAAGCAGTTCAAAGAACTTTGTCAACGAAGAGATTACGTAAATTTGTATACAGGCGAAAATGGCAGGTATGTAGATACCATTCTCTTTAATAATTCATATGCAACCATCGTTTATGTTTTGCATCCGATGGCATGGCTTTGACGTTTGTTCCAAAGTTTTGGTTTTTTTCTCGTATGTTTCCTATTGCTTTATTCTTACCTGTTCGAAACTTAAGCTAGAAAAAGTTCTTCTGTTCAAAATTTGGTAATACCGGCATTGTCATACTTGTGTTATTGGCCTCGATTACATTTCAATCATAAATCAATCACTGCCTAACAAGTTATACAGTTCTGGTAATTATATATTATCAAATGAATGAGAACTTTATCTTTCGTTAAGCTTAAAATGATTTTCTGCATAGTATTTTATTTACAGTATACAATTATATCCTTTGAACGAGGTCAATAATAGGCTATAGAATCTTTGAATAGTATATCGATTGAAGATGTAATCGCTCTGTCGAGAGTAACAATTTTACTTGCAATTCCAGAATACCCAATTATTAAATCATTTTATTACACCTAAATCAAAAAATTTTACAAGATTACCTTGAAATAAACACAGTTATCATGGTTATTTTACAAAAGGAAATAACGTTTCAATTGAGTTTGTCAACGACGATACAAAAAAGCGACAATGAAAATCAATTTAAAACAAAAGTCCATTTCATTTTTATATAAACCACAATCGTTATGGGGCAGATATGTTTTTTAATATTTTATATTTAGTTATCTATTCTTTGTCTCATTTTAATCGGATTTTTACTTTGAATTTCCCATGAATAAGTAAACTTAACGAGCTTCATGCGTCCTGGTCCTTCCTTAATACCGTTATTGATATACACAAAGTTGAAAATTGTCACACCCTAAATTTGTTAAAAAATCATCAGATTTCTATATAAAATGTGTAAAGGGTTAAAAAGGGCAATTCTGCAATATATATAGGTTCTGATTGCTTTCGCCTTTCGATCCGTGTCAATGAGAGCTTCTGGTGAGATTTCAACAGATTTTTTCTTTCTTTTGTGTTTATTAGGAGATAAATGGAAACACGCTTATCGTTTCGAGATTTGCAAATGTAAATGAAGCATACCAAAATTATCCATATTTATTCAACATTGGTAATTTTGAAACCACTAGGTTGATGCCTCAGTTGGTGGACCAAAGGTCCCAATGGTTTTAACTAGCCCAGGGTTTGGATCATAGACTTCCTATGTTTTGGTTCTAGTGCTACTTATGAGAGATTACCCATTGAACTGTACAAATAGCGTACAAAAATTATCCACGTTAATTCAACATTGGTAATTTGTACTTAAGGGACCATAGTGTGTGAAGAATTTTAATATTGTATGATATTGTATGATATGGCGAACTTTTATTTTTCATCTGATTTTGATGATTTTTACTCAAAAGTATTCCCTATGAAAAATATATCAAAGGTTGCTCCAATTTTGGTATAAAGGGTGTCAAATAAAGTATATAACACAATTACCGAACAAATCAAAGTCCATAAGACATACGGCAAAATAGGTATCACACCA
>JAULBM010009353.1:0-11731 GCA_032357055.1 Geukensia granosissima
ATTTTATTTAAGTGGTATTCATAAAACATCTTAACTTAAGGATCTTAGATAAAGGAAACTCCGCCCACAATACTTAATTACATGTATCATCTGGGGCCGTATTCATAAAACTACTTAAGTTAAGATTTTGCTAAGGAAACACTTAAGTTAAGGAAACTCCCGCCCATTTTACTTAAGTGGTATTCATAAAACTTCTTAACTTAAGTATTTCCTAAGGAAAATCTTAGATTAAGGAAACTCCGCCCACATTACTTAAGGGGTATTCATAAAGCAACTTAAACTTAGATTTCATTTAAGATTCTCCTTAACTCTAAGGTAGCTAGGTACCTACTTTAACTTTTACAAAGTATATTTATTTTAGGTAAAATATTATCTAGAAGTAAAAATATGTTAAGATTTTGCTAAGAAAACACTTAAGTTATGGAAACTCCGCCCATTTTATTTAAGTGGTATTCATAAAACATCTTAACTTAAGGATCTTAGATAAAGGAAACTCCGCCCACAATACTTAAGTGGTATTCTTAAAGCCACTTACACTAAGATTTCACTTATGTTTTCCCTTAACTTTAAGGTACCTACATTAACTTTTACAAATTAAATTTATTTTAAGTAAAACAATGTTTACAATTCAAATTATAAATCAGGTGCAATTAATATACATTTCATACATGCCCGTAGCCAGAAATTTTCAAGGGGGGTGGTGGGGTGGGTTTACATCGACTCGCGAAGTGACCTTTACGGCTTTGGGTCTGGGGAATGTGGTGCAAAATCTTGCAATCTAGCTATTTCTTGGCACTGTTTTTGCATTTAAGTCCTTTTTTTAGACTTTAATAGTCATACCTCAATCTGAATTGCGAGTGCTTATTGGTTTTCAAAGGGGGGTTCGGCCCCGAACCCTCGAACCCCCCTGGCTACGGGTATGCATAATTTGCACGTGTTTTACACAGAATTTTGGTATATTTGCAAACAACCCTATATCCCTAACATAATAACATACAATGTGTTTGTTGTACATGACATACAAAAACCGGTATCAAACATTCTTTGGGCCCCTGGAAGCGACAAAATTACAATTTTTGGCACCCCTGTAAAAGTACATTTCCGATTTCGCAACATAAACAGGTTGGGAAAATAAAGTTCATATACAATTTTTACAATGAAATAACATTAATTACATCAACTCTTGCAATTCGTAATTACAAATGTTTTATTTTCCAACTTTCCCTGTAATATCTGTCTCCTGATTACTCAACCCCTTTTAAACCAAGGCGAACGTAAACCCTTGCACGGGTTATAATCCACAGTATTCTTTCACTATCCAGCAGCGAGCGACTTGCCTATTGTGGAATTAATTCTATTCTTCTTTTGTAGAGAACTTAGTTTAGATTTTTATCCATGTACCATAGTAGTTTCAAACAAAAAGTTCGTCAAAATATTCGAATTAAGGTCCTAAGTTATTACGGTCATCACAGTCATTTTGAATGTCCGGTTTGAAAACTTTTCACACTTTTATTAGATTTCAATCCCATGATATATCTTACCTATACTATTTCAATTTTTTGCCATTCAGAACATATTATGAGTTGCCATTTTGCAATTCCGATTAGCAAACGACAAACAATAAATAAAAGATTATTCGGAAAACAATTTGCTTGGGTTTCAATCGGCTAACGAAATACAAAGCCGTTTTAACAGTTAGTAGACAGATATGGCGAGGATTGAGGCAAAGTTTTGACAAAAGCGCCAAACATTCATATACGAGCAGGCTTTTTTAGGGTTTCTGGATCTCCCGAGTTCACACTATATTATGGAGGGTTCATCTTAACTAACTTCAAGAAGTCTTTTGCTGAAATGTAGTTCACTGGGTAAATGCCACTTCTGGTCGACCAGAGGTCCCCCATGAGTATTCATCCGTCTAGTTGTCCGGCTTAAATTTTCTATATTTATTTCAATACTTAATCCCTATAACTACGGAAAGAATTTCGAAATGTATCGCTCGAGAAGAAGCCTTTTCCACTAGTAATGACTTTCATTTTGATTTGTTTAGATTTGAGTCCTAATACGTTTTTCGTTTTTTTTTTTTTTGGTTTCAATGCTGTTGATGAGAAACGTAAAGGCCATAACAAAGTCACCGTATTTACGCAACCTGGGTACACTTGTATTGTTCAAATGATTTCCAAAAAATAATATTTGATATATGATGAGTTATATCATTTAACTGCTGCCGATTTTATTAAAAGGAATATAATGTAAGTAATGAACCGTGAATTGGTGAAATGTTTTAGCATTGTATTTATTATTATCAATGGTGTTGATTTATAAAATTTTATGTTGATGGGGCTGACTGCTTTTGTTGACTCAGCATAATTGATAGAAATCACCAAAGACCAAGGTTATCGTTAGACGTCACGAAAAACTAGTGTACCGACCTTTATGTTAGGTCTAAGTTACTTAATTTATCTTTTATTTTATCATATAGAGTTTAAACACGTCAACATATCATTTCGTTGACTGACCGAGGAGGTAAATACAGTCGCATAATAAACGTTAAATGGGAACCTTACTTCTTTTATTTTATCTTGTTACGTCAGTGGAAAGTGGAATACTGAAGCCAGCTAACAATGGTAAGGTATATTATAACTTAATAAATGGAATCTGTAAGACGACTTTGTGTTTATCGACAGAAAATTTCACATTCATCATTCACAGAAGCTTTATATAGATACATATATTCTACGAACGGAACGCTTTGCATTTTTAGATGGTGCAATTACAAAACATATAGCTGATCAAAACATCTGAATATATAGTACGGAATATATAATTGGAGTCCGCTGCTTTTCCGTTCAATCTAAACAAGTTAAACAAATACGGTATTTAACAATCTTTGTTTTTTTTCTATTTTGGCAACAATCTGTTTGATAAAAGAGAGAAAAGCATGGTACTGTTTATTTACGAATTTGTTTTGGGCCCCAAGGAAATCAAGTAAACAAAAGGCAACATCTTAACGATAAATTATGCATTGCACAATCCAGAATAGACGCGGATTCTACCATTCTGGTCTATTTTCCATATTCTTTCTTGAAAAGTTGTTATATGAAAAATACTTTTAGCATATAAATTAATAAACGATGTCGACACATAGTAGACAAATAACACTATTCCAGATAGCAGCAATCAGAGCTCATCTCAAAAGAATCGTTCAGTAAAAATTAGGATTAAGGGAACGTATATTGAATTATAATCTAGGGTCCATTGAAAGAAAAAAAAATAAGGATAAATGTGGCTGACAGGCCCGAAGGATTTCAATGCCACGCGCGAAAAAGCTCATATTTCTTGGATAACTAACAACTATATCGGTTTTTATCAGTTAGTGTTAATCCAGGCGTTTTATGTTGTTTTCTTTTTTTATATTTAAGCGTATGAATCCGACACGCCGGAGGAACTCAAAAACCTGTTTTTCTTAAAAAAATACGGATATAAACTCTCTATATCTCAAGTGTTTCATATCTGACGGTGTGAAGACGTATTATCCCCAAATATACTCTTATGGCAAAAGATGGTGGAAAAGTTAAAATAAAAGCACCAAACCTTATATAAATTCTGGTTTTCTATGTTTCAGGACCTCCAGAGTTCATACTTTGTTTGGAGGTCTCATCTTAACTGATCCTTAGGTTTTTGTCGTTTGTTTAAGTTGAATTATACTGAAATGTACTTCATTGTGTCAATGCCAATGCTGGTAGGCAAGAGGTCCCCGTGAGTATTCATCTGCCTACTTATCAGAGCTGTCACGCATCATATTAATCATACATTTGTTTGCAGAATTTCTATATTTATTACAATTCTTAAACCCTCAAACTTCGGAGAGATTTCGAAATGTATCGCTCGGATTTAAATCCTTTCTGCTGGTAATGATTAATAATATCTTATATATGATGAGCCATATCATACTTGACTGCTGCCCATATCATCAAAACAAATATAATCTTGATAATGAGCCGTGAACTGGGAATACATTTACATGACTGATTTATAAGTTCTAGGTTTTTATGTTGATGGGATTCTCTGACTGCTAAGTCGACCCAGAATAACTCATAGAAGTCACAAAAAAATCAAGGTTATTGCTAGGAGTCACGACAAACTAGTACAATAACCTATGCATGTTATAGGTAAAGTCGTTTATTCTTTATGTTATCTTTTGTTTGTCGGACCCTATATAATTTTAATAACATTAAACTTTGTTTGCTGAACGGAAATCCAAATGCAAATACCGTGGCATAATGAACGTTTATTTGGGGACATTACTTCTTATATATTTTTTCCTTGTGGAAAGTGGAATACTGAAGCCACAAAGCAATGGTAAGATTTAATGTAACGTTTTTAAAAATTCAGAAACTAGCAATCAGAGCTGATCTATAAAAAGTCGTGCAGTAGAAATATAGAATAACCCTAAGTTATCATAAGAAAAAAATCTATTGAAAAGATCAGGGTTTTAGGTTTGTAGTTGAAACGGCAACGAGTAAATTTAGTGAAAACGTCATTTTCTAGATTTGTCACGTGACAGCGGGCGAAATGTCAACAGTAACTGTAGGAATACACACGAAGCGTCGTTTTAAAAACCACTATGGCGGGTATATAGCTCGTTATTAAACTGAATATTAATGGCAGTCGTTGTCTATAGAGCTAGAAGACAAATTACGACAAATTTTAGTGCATCTAAGCACAATTTAAGTCTAATAAAGATTTGACCTTGTCTTAATTTTCTATTTATTTATTTAATACCCTAGGGCAAAATAAATAAATACTAAAAGAACATAGACCCAACAAAAACCAAAGGGAGTTCAGGTGCTATAACCTTAATCTAAATATTGTAAAATAAAAATAATCACATAACCAGAGGGAGTTCATGTGCTAATACCTTAATCTAAATATAGTAAAAATAATCACAAAACCAGAGGGAGTTCATGATAACCTTAATCTAAATATAGTAAAAATAATCACATTACCAGAGGGAGTTCAGGTGCTATTACCTTAATCTAAATATGTAAAATAGTAAAAATAATCACATAACCAGAGGGAGTTCAGGTGCTATTACCTTAATCTAAATATAGTAAAAAATAATCACATAACCAGAGGGAGTTCAGGTGCTATAACCTTAATCTAAAAAAGTAAAAATAATCACATAACCAGAGGGAGTTCAGGTGCTATCACCTTAATCTAAATATTTAAAATAGTAAAAATCATCACATAATCAAATTACCATTACATATACATATTCAACCCTGCATTTTTTTAACTTTGAAAATTAAAAATCCATTTATTTTAAATTAATGTAATATAATATATATTTATAAAATAAAATATTTTTAAATGCCTTATTAATAAATCATATTCTTTATATCTTTTAATTAATTTTTAGATATGCACTATTTTAATGCCAAAAAATTGTTTGACGACATATTGAGAAAAAATAAAAAATTTCTGCTGTAGATACATGTATGTTGGGTAATTTCAATCAGTTTACTAGAAGATAATACAGTTGGGTAAAGAGGATGAAACGGAATATGCCCATATGAAAAGTCTTTTATTATGAAGCATATCTTTTGATTATTTATTTTGAAAAAGTTATAACTACTGCAAGGCAAATTATTAACAATGGAAAAATACAATGTGATTATTCTTGATTTTTACTCCCTCCATAACAGGTGTATCAAGATGACATCATTATCATCACTAATGCTGGTCATGTACATAGGAAGAATTTCAAGTTATTTGCATGTTGACATTGTCAAAACGTACAACATGTAGGTTGATATAAAAAGTTAGAGATTCTACCTATCTTTTTCCACTTTCCAAATAGATCCAATTTCAATACCTGCCAGGGATGAGGAATAATACTAGTGTCTTACCCTCCACCACCCACCCTAACAAATAGAAAATGGAAGGGTGTTCAATTTTTTTTTACCCTTAAAGCTGCAGTTTTGTCCTTTAATATCATGTCGCGTTGCCAGGGACTGACTTAAAATTGTTTGCCTGCAAATTAGAACTTAAAGTATTTAAATTGGAATATTAAACGCAATCAAAGATTAGTCTCACATAAATTAGAATTTGATGAAAAATTCTTTACTTTATGTTCAAACTTTGTGTCGATACAGGCAAAATACAGAAAAGGCCAGTTCATAACCCTTTTATTAAATATTCAAACTTTTTTTTAAACTATCGATATAGGGCCAATACAGTTGTCTTTAAACGGAAACGAGAAAACTAAAATCTAACTGGAAGTGAACTCAGTGTGCGAAGTATTGGCCTGGGACAATACAAGATTTGCCTGGGGCCAAAAAGCCGTAATAATATCACTAGGACCAATTATCTATTAGTATGATACATGTACATGCAAAATTTCGCAATTATCTGAATATATAAACGGTTTTGGTAAGCATCAAAATTGTCAGAATATATTTTAAAAATATAAATTTGTTCATCAAGCTCTCTTGGCAACCTTTCTCATAATAAGCCTGCAGTCTCTTGTACCAAATTCTGCATTCACCTCCTTTACAGTAAAACATGGAATGTAAATTCAGACATTTCTGTGTGTGTTTTTATTGTGATGGAAAATGGCGGAAAACCTCTCACAAAATCACATTATTTATTTGAAGGACAATTTAAATCTGTAAAATTATTATATAGCAATTTTGTAATATTTTTTGACAATTAAAATTTAGTTTTGTTTTGGAAAATGTAAGTAGGTAACCTTGGTACCATGGCATCATAACTAGATTTACCTTTATGAAATAAACAATGTCGAAAGAGCAACGGATATATTCCATTGAACTTTGCACCCTTGATCTCCCGCACTATTTTACACTTGACTTTCCACTATCCTAAGTTCGTCTCTCTTCCTGTATTGATTGTAATAACTACCATTTGTTACAAATCGTTGTTTACTAAGTCATTTATTGATATTTGTTGACCATTTTTGCATTTAATCAGATCGATTGTTTTTTAGGTATAGTTTCAGATTTTGTATTTCGGGGCCTTTTACAGCTTCCATTATGATACGCACCCTGGTTCATTTTTGAAGGCCGTAATGGAACCTGTAGAAGTTTAAAGTCTGTTGGCATTTGGTTTGTGCCTGTCTCATTGACAATCATGCCACATCTCCTATTTTTATAATCACCAGTTTCGATTCCTGGATATCATGGTGGGTGTCACTTGTAAAGCAGCGGATCCTAACTCTCCAGAAAACCAGAGACTAGAAACTACCCACATTTAATAGGCTTAAATAATCTTTGAACTGTCATCTCAACAGAAGTAAAAGCAGTGATATCCGTACTTATTTAATTATGGAATTTATATCTTTATTTAAAAGATATTTTATCGTGAACTGCAGTACCTTTTAATCCGTAAATGTTCCTCTTTAACGCTTTGTTCTTCGTGACGATCGGAAATTTAGGATGGCACATTATTACAAAGATCTTCTCGGCATCAAATTATTAATTTACATAGCATAAAGTTCTCCAAAGATAGAAAATAAATTGTGCTAGCTTGATACATTATCTTGCAGTCTTTCATAACGGGTTTGTGTTTCTGAAACTGGTTTTTACCGTAACGAGTAAAATAAAGTGACATCAAAATTATAGTAAGGTTTTCGTGGCGATGGCAATTAATTGAGTATATCTTAAGACAATATAATATAGATTGCGCCTACGAAACTTATATGACATTGTGTCGTCTAGTTTGGAAGTTCTGATGCACACAATTGAAGAAAAGTAGTGAAATATGCGTTGATTAAATAAAGTAAATATTAAAATGTTTGTATTATCGACATTCAAGAAGGCACGCAGGAATCTCTTTTGGTACCAACATTACTTTATTCTAAGTTCAATGTCTCTAAATCCTTCCTCGTTTGAGTTCAAAAACTGCTCAACTAGAAGCGAAGTGCAATTTAAGGAATCAAACAAATATCGTTGTTTTAGTTTAAAATTGTCCAATTTTTATTTGTTGTCTAAACTTCACAATCGGCGTAAATCAATTCTGGATATTAAAACTCGAAAGATCTGCTGCAATACCTTAAAGCAGATTCTTTAATATTTTGTAAAAGTATTTAAACGTTTGGGTTTCAACCCACGATTCCACATTCTTATGAAATTGATACATACTGTTTTGTTTAACAAAATGGAAATCAAAAGAAATAAATATTTGGTTTTAGGTAAAGAGGTGCTTACTTTGTAAGAGAACACACAGCATGCTCTAATAAAAACAGTTTAGGTGATATTTTCAAAATACGGTATTTTTTATATACAACATGTTTGTAGAATGTGTTGGACGAGTTTTTCGACAGACCGTTGGCATTCCAATGGGCACAAGTAGTGCTTCCCTACTAGTCGACTTGTTCTTGTTCTCTTATGAAGCAAAATTCATTCAGGGATTCCTGCAAAATAATTGATATAAGTCAGGTCGTTTAATTTTATTATTTGCTATATCAATGATGTTTTGTCATTGAATATTCTTACTTTAAGTGAATATCTCGACCAAAAATATTCAAGTGAACTTGAAAATAAGGAGAACATAGACTCAACAAGATTAGATTTGTAACGCGTAATTGGACAAGAGGGAAATCTTGTTTCTAAGAAACTATCGTGCTTTTCCAAGTACCAGAATTTTCTGAAGAGAGCAATACTGTTGTCGCATCAATTACCACAACAGGGATACATCCAATCAAGGTTGAAATCGTCCCTCCTTTTATTCTATGGTCGCCATCATGAATTGGTTGATTCATGTGATATCAGTGTATCTCAACTTGTTGTCGAGTTGTAACCGGTTATTTAACAATAAGTTGACCACTTCTCGAATACATAAATCCGGATTAGATTTAGAGGATTCCATGACGGGTGCTGTGCGCAAGACAGGGGATGCGTACCCTTCCGAAGTATTGTAAAGAAGTTCTAAGAATTCAAACCTTTGTTCCTTTTGCTTTTAATTTTATCTTTTAATTTGTTTTCAAAGTTGTCTTGTCTCTTTGGACTATGCACTTTTGAACTCTAACATAAGTATTCTTCACGGGACATAGAAGAGATTGAAGAATAACGTAGAGTTATTTCATTTTATTTTTTATTTCCCAACAATTATGGATTTCTTCGAAAAAAGTGACGAAAAAAACAGTTTCTAACATTAAAAGTATTATCATTTTAGTACGAAATTTGTATTTCGGAAAGGAAATATCTGAATAACTTCTGATGAATTCTTGGTAGAAAAAATATTTCAAATTTAAGTTCTGTGCATATTATTTTTACACATGTATTAAATGCCCCTTTGGTATCCTCAATTTTTTTTTGAAATTTCCCCATGTACCAATTAATATGTTTAGGGTGCACTCATTATAAAAATGCAACCAATGAATTATAATTCCACTTATTATCGAGGGTTCAACATTTTCCCGAATAATTCTTAACAATAAAATAATCAAATACAAGCAGACATTTCCTGGACTTCCTATGTTTTTGTTCTAATGCAACTGATACAAGGTTACTCCTAGAATACAACAATTCTCCATATTATTCACAATTTTGTTTTTTACTAACACAATCAGTAACACATAGATACTATGCTTGAGGGTCGTCCCTCAATAAAACAAAGGAAATATCTTTCTCAATTGAATGTTTAGCCTAATATACATGCATTCATTTCATATTTTACAGTTTGAAGGAAAATTTGATATTCCGTTACTTGTGTTCAACATTGCTAGCAAATGCTTTTAAAACAACTTGTGTATTTATAATTTTAAATAGACCCTTTTACTTTAACTGCTTTCCTGTGACTTTTCGTGGAAAATAACATATTCACCTGGAAAAAATGATGTCGGCAGACAATAAAATATGACCTCAGAACTATTGTGTCGTCGACTTTCGTACACCCGGAAGATACTTGCAAGCGACAAAAGCAGGAACGCAGCATCAGTAAAAGGGTCTATTGGTTAAAAAATTTATATTCTTGTAAAGGTGTAATTTACCATAGTAGAATTATTTTTAAAAATCAACAATCTAAAATCATATTATTTCATAAATAATAATGTAACGCCTATGCGGAATAAAAATTTAAAGGTTTTCTCGATTTAAAAAATTATAAAAATAATAAGAGTAATGATTTGGTTGACAGGTACGAAATATCCATTTCACAGATGACGATGGATATCTTCCGACTTGTCATGAACACAAATCCGTTCCTATACCGGTTTTGACTAACATCGATTGTGACTATACAACGGCTATGACTACTGAGTAACACGACGGGTGCCACAAATGCAGCAGGAGTTGCTTACCCTTCCGGGGCACCTGAACTCACCATGGTTTTTGTAGGGTTCGTGTTACTCTAGCGTTAGTTTTCAGTGTAGTGTTGTGTGTTCTATTTTTGTCTTTCGTTTCATTTTGTCTGCCTTCCGACTCAACGATTTCTGTCTGACCCTTTGGTTTTTCGAATTCCTTTTAGCTTGCTAACTAGAAGCCGAGAGGCTAAAGAAGTGTCTAAAGTAAAAAAGCCGTAGAACCAACGTTGGCTTAGGGGCAGATAACATGAAGTTGACGAAGGGATAACGATGGAGAATAGCTCAAGTGTCGAACGAATCTCGTTGAACACTTTTCCTGAGCGAATTATTCCGAACCGAAGCTGTAAAATCTTTAAGCACCCGAATCAATCAATTATACTGATAGAATGCCTTATATTGTTTATAATCTATGACCAATCATTCAATCAAATTTCAGGTACCCAGACCAAGAACGATGGTTTGGGGACAGGTTCAAGTGCATCATCGTACAATAATAATGCAGGATTTGGTAGGTTTCAGCATCACATGGTTGGACAAGGGACGAAACTACCAAAAACCCAATATTTACTTTTTATTATATTTCAAGCATCCATACAAATATAAAAATACGAGATGTGACATGGTTGTCCATTAGGGCAGCAACCTACCAAATGACAGTAGAATTTAAACTTCTACAGGTCCAATTATGTATGCTAGATAAATAATAGATGACGACTATGGTAATAACTGTAATTAAATAATAATTAAATAGATTGACTGATATTTACAAAGCAAATATTCTAAGCTTTTAAGTGGCTCCACAAATATATATCCAAATGGATAAAACTATTTTTGTGCCTGTTACAATGCAGGAACCTAACCACCTCGGTGCTGTAATGTAAGCTTGCTCGCTTCGATCCCTGGCTAGGTCAAACCAAAGACATTAAAATTTGTATTTGCTGTTTCTCCGCTTAGCACACAACACTTAGGAGTAAGAGCAAACACTGGTCGGCCTAGAGTCAGACTAATGTGTCTGGTTCAAGTGGCATATATCGCATCGAACTATTGCTTTCGTGAGCTAGCACGTAATCCGGCTCAGGATTCATTCATCTTCATTCAGAACATGCTCTCGTCCTGAAAATGCATAAAGTATTTGCCACTGGACGTTTAGCGACATTCAAACATTCATAAACAATCCAGGAACCTGTAATCCAGTGGATGTCGTTGTTTTTATGTTCGAGTGTTACAGGTTTTGCATTGTTTTCCTAATCGGTCGATAGTTGTTATATTTGAATATATGATCACATTATATTTTTGGGACCTATTATGTGGCATGATTGTCCATGAGACAGCAACCCACCAAGTGACAGTAGAATTTTAATTTCTACAGGTCCCATTATGGCCTTCAACAATGAACCAGAGTCCATACCA
>JAULBM010009364.1:0-11731 GCA_032357055.1 Geukensia granosissima
TAGGAATCATTTGCAAAAACCCCATCAAAATCGAATAAAAAATAAAAATTGTTCCTTATTATACGAAATTTAATTCCTCCTCCACCACTACTTTGATCCCTTTTAGCTCGTAAACGGTAAAAGATAGAGAAAATCTGTTGAAATACTGCTGAAAGCGCTCATTGAGAGGAATTAAATGCAAAAAAACCATCAAAATCGGATAAATAATACAAAATTCACATCACCTGCAAAATCGCATTTTTTAAACCCTTTGACCCCTTTTAAACGAAAAAAGGTACATTTTACAAAAAAAAATGTTGGAGTAACTTTTATTGCATTTTTTATAAGAAATCGTATGCAAAAAAAAACCCATCAAAACCGATGAGAAATAAAAAAGTTTCAAAAATTAGGGCGTGGCCATTTTTGGACCCCTCTGATCTCAATAACAGTAAGAGATAGGTCATGACGCTTGTTGGCTATTGTGTTGACTTTTTCATGGGAAATGCAAAAAAAACATCAAAATTGCTGAGGAAATAAAGATCTTGCATTCAAATAAGAGAAAAACTTCTTTTGGCATCTTCTTAAAAAACGGGTGGAGATCCCCCAAAATCAATACCAACCTTTATTTAGAACCAATAATAAATGTCCCAAATTATTTAAAGCATTGGTTAACTAGAACAAAAGTTATCCTGCGGAAATCAACCTGTCTACAGACGCCAACGACGCCGACGCCGCCGCAGTCGACAACGACCACAGCATCATACCATAATACGACCGCAATTTTTTGCGGTCGTATTATGTTGTTGTATAAAAAACAGGATATTACATCCTACCTTTGATGTTTAAGTTTCTTGCATAATCCGCAATATCTTTAAAGTTAATTCAATATTGTTTTGTTTGGATTCATATTGACTTACCCTTCCAGAGTACCTGATTCCCTTTTTTTCAAAGGATTTCGTTAAGTCCATGCCTTTGTTCTTTTTGTTTTCGTTTTATCTTTTAGTTTGTTTTGAGTTTCTCATCTCTCTGAGCCAATCACTTTTGATCTCCCACATGGATATTAGGAATTTGAAGATACCAAAGGGGCAGACAGAAGTCGGAAGACAGACAAGACCATAACCAACAAAATGAAACGAAAGACAAACAAAGTATATCCAAAAACACTACACTGAAAACTAAAGCTAGAGCAACACGAACCCTACAAAAACCAGGGTGGATTCAGGTGCTCCTGAGGGTTAAGCAACTCCTGCTCCACTTGTGGCACCAGTCGTATTACTCAGCAGTCAAAACCGGTGTATAGTCACAATCGATGTTAGTTACAACTGATATAGGAACGGATTTGTATTCATGACGGTCGGAAGATATATTACTCTTGTCCTGATTCTTTAGTCAACAAATAATTTAGAAACTGAATTTTAAACATATGCCAGACAGGCAGTTAAAGGTTTTATATAACCAAACACATATTTAAAGTTCTCATTCCACAGAAGTACAAAGTCATTTCATCAAGATGAATTTACTACAGGTATCTTTCTTGAGGAATCGTTCCAAGTAGGGAGCAGTTAAATATGCGTCTGTAATAATTCTGGTCTAGTTTTACTTATTGAATTTCAAACACTTAAATCTAGAAAAAAAATAATTCCAAGACACCAAAGAAGAAAACATAAACCGTTTAGTCAAAATATAGAAAAGGCCAACAAAATGAAACGAAAGACAAACATAGTAGACACCACACTATTCTAAAACTAAAGCAATAACCCTTCAAAAACTAGAGTGAGGTCAGGTGGTCACAAGGGTAAGTAAGCAACTCCCGCTCAACTAGTGGCACCCTTCGTTTTACTTAATAGCCAAAGCTGGTGTAAAGTTACAATCGATTAAGGTCATAACCAGCATATGGAATGGAATTTTAGGCACAACAGTGGAAAGATTGTGAAGATATTTTGTACTGATCAACCAAGTCATGATGACAACAGAAATATTTTTGGACTGATGAAATTTTTGGTCAGAAGTTCTTCTCAGCAACAATCCTCTATCAATAAAATCCTGAAAGGAAGCAATAGCCCTGGAGAAGTGTGTCAAGTGAGACTTATCATGTTTATACATTCTATGTGCTGGTGTGGTTGAAATGTTCCTACAAATGAATGGGATGTCTACAACAGGAAAATCAAGGTCATCTCTCTTGTCGTAAGGTTTTGTACAAACACTTCTAGGTTAGCAGAACACAGTTATAGCTGATCTAGCATTTATGTACGCTGCATTATGGGCAAAGAAACCCTGAGGAACCTTCGAGTTGAAAGTATTTGTTTTATTGTCTTTTTCTTTTTCAAAATTTTCGACAATTAGGTATTTTTCTTTTTTCACTAATAAAGTTTCAGCAATGTTTTCGATGTCCATAAAAACTATCACACCGGAATAATATGAAAACATACAAGAAATATCGTAAGATAGAGTATTCTCACATAAAATATTTATATCACATATATTAAAATACACACGTGTTGATATAATTATTATTTGAAGGAAAAAAATCAACTTACCATCTCCAGCTAAAGCAACGCTAGGCATTGTCAACTCATTCACCTTGTCCATTACCATCTGTAATTTTGTCTTTAGGTCGATTTGCTGATCATAAACATCGAGATGAACAATGAATTCACTAATAAACCTGTCACCTGCTGTTGTTACAACTATTTTTTCTTTCTTCATATTGCTTCCTTAAAATGATATTATAGTAACATTAATAATGGAAATGCTAAACATTTAATAGAGGAAGTGAGGTAACCGAAGGGTCAGACAAAGGGGAAAGTCGACAGACACGGCAATCTTGAGAATACGACAAGATGGAATATGACACAGATACATATAAAACTAAAAACAAATACAGAACTATGAAAAATGGAAAACCCATTTTGTTAATGTCTTTGCTGTGTAGTTGTCTATTATATTATATTATATTAAATATCTACCATCATTCAAATAATAAATAAATAGGAAAGGTAGCGAAAGAAAACCGAATTGTCAGACAAAAGACGCGGGACGAATTATAAATGAGCCGAAACACAGGCAAACCGAACTAGATATGAAATGTAAACACCATACAAAGAGAATTCAGACATGTCCCCTTCAAATAAGGAATGTTAAATAAGGAAAATAATCGTCCCTTTTATCCTACATTTTAGTGCATAAACAACGTGTTCATTTTCTTAAATCCCAATCGTAAAAGGGAATTTTGTAACAACCTTATCAATTTAACAGCATTTATATTCATTCATATTCGCCAGTTACAAGGCTAAATTTTCCGTCCCTATCCAACCCGCAATTTTTCCAGTGGCAGTTTAAAAGTCCCTTCACTACCGGTCCCTTTGTTACAGTCTGCATACTGATTTATTGTTTGCTACCTTGTTTCCGTCCTGAATATGCATGAAATATTTGCCACTGGACGTTAAACAACAATCAATCAATCGAATAGATGTTAATGGTAAATAGTGTACGAAGATGTCATTCTGTAATATTTTCAAAAATGTCAACAGAGATTAAAAACCTATATCTTTCTGAATAATTCAATGCTAAATATCATCACATGTTCTTGGCAGATTTTCTTTAAGTATGAAAAAATGTTTAATTGGATAACACTTTAACTTTCATTTATGGAAAGAATTTTCAGTGGTTCACATTGGTAAATTACCATTTTAGATTACTATTCAATTAAACGAATAGATACAGTAGTTTTTATTCGCCCATTTGGTATTTTCGAATTTAAAATCATGTTATTATTTTTCAAAGCAGAATTTTAAGGAAAGGATTCGAAAGTAAAGCATATGGGAGTTGTTCTTGCCGCTGGATTTTGGTTCCTAGTTTCATTCTTTGAGTGTTTCTTGTACTATGTTTGGATCTTAGACTTCCGATGTTTTGGTTTTAATGTTACTGATGCTACATTGCTACTACGTAAAATATACATATAGCATAAAAACCTAGTAATGTCTTTTCAAAATGGAAAACTTGAAATTTTTAATTATAATGTCAAATTAGTTATCAACTTTTAAGGTCTTAATTCGAAATATTCAACGAATACTTGATCTCCATACTTAACCAGTATAGAAACATCAGATCACCTAATGAACCAAAGTTTACGTTAAATCGACAGATAAGTAGTAAGATCCTTCTTTTATTTCCTGATTCGGTATACATGATAAACAAACCACTCTAACTTCATCAGTATGCCAAAAACTGACTTCTTCATACGCCTTAAACAGAACTATGCAAACAATGAGTAAATATCTCAACTATATTGAAAGAAAACAACTTTTAAATTTAATATCGTTGAGACAGCTTAATTCGTTTGTACCAAAAACGTTTATGAACGACCACTTCAGCTTCTTTTTAAAGTACATAACCTAAAAGCTGTTCAAACTGATCCTTGGTTAATATAACATTCATACAGTTCACAAGAGCTAGCTATACATGTATATATATTAATCGTCAGTTGTTTAATAAAAATTCTGCTGCCTTTGGGTATCGCATTGTTAAATTCTCACATTGATTTGTTTGTTTACCCACTTGGGTTTATTTTTATTAATTTGATTTCTATAAAATGTGTCAAGAAATACCAAGGGGATATTCGAGGAAAAGGGAAAATGTATGATGTAACTGATTATTGTTTTTAAGTTATTTTTTATTTCCAAGACTGATAATAGATATATAATACATAGTCTATTGGTTTAATATTTTCATTGCTTCGAATACCCAGTATATGAATAATTACTGAAAAAAATAACATTGAACTATTCCATTTTTACTAACGTAGATCTTTTTATTCTGTATATGTATATTTTTCATTTATAAAAATGGCATGTTTAATCCAGAAGCAAACTTAATTATTCTCGATGCTTATGTTAGTACTGATTCCAAATCAAATATAATTTCGTAATCTGCAAAAGAAATCTGATATCATTGTGTTAAAGTATGTACTGTTCAGCAAATAACATTTCAAGTATGTCGATTTTGGTAATAAGCCTTCTTTTACACGTATTCTCCGCCCTCTTTTCCTTATACGATATGAAAAAGTGCAATTTTCCAAATCTAACAACAAAATCAACATTGAAACGGTCGTGACAGTTGAATGTAAATATGCAACTACATTGCATGTAATATATACTGTTGAAAGGGATTTACTGTAAATATACACGGTGATTTGTGTTATAACATGCTTCTTCTTTATCAAGTGAAGTAACATTAAATTACCTTTCCCATATCGTTTACATGCACAAATATGAGAAACTGAAATATGATCAATATACCTAGAGCAATTCAGAATCGATTTTATTGCTGTTCTTTATTTTGAAGGTAGCTGTAAGGTCTTAAACAATAAGCCAACAGCCCAGATGGTCAAAATAATTTCATTTTCCTATACAGCTAAAACATTTGAGAATAAAAGATTCAGTTTTGACAATAAAACTGGCTGTGACGGCACAGCTTCTTTTCGCTTCCGCCTAATGTCTCACATAATTAATATATTACGCCAAACGATGACTACCGTCTGATGTCGCTACTGCACTCGCTATCGTTTCTTTTTGCTTTGTGACGTTAGATTATCTGGGAAAAATAATCAGTTGACGAATGCTTGAGAATTGTTCCTTGCGCTAAACAAGCAAAGTCACAAAGCAAAAGCATTCTAGTGCATCGCAACACATAGCTGGAATCGCCGGTGGGCGTAACCCATATCTATTTTACGAGAAAACAGTTTGCAGCGAGTAAATTATAAAATCCCCTTTTTATTTTCTGCAAGTGTAACTTTTTAACACAGCTTAAATAGGTCGAAGTAAACAACAAGTAAATCTTTATATCAACTACGGTTAAAGAAAACAACAAGTTTGAAATTAATATTTTTGAGACAGCTTCTTTTGTTTATATCTAAACATGGCAATTAACAATCAGGTTACACTATTCACAGTTTAAAACGAGATATTATTTAAATGTCACAACAGTTCTACAAATGCTACAGCTCCTCGGTGCAAAAATATGTATATATTTTATCTTCAGGTGTTAAAACATTCATTGATTTCGCATAGCAAAAAATATGCGAAAAGCGTTGTTATTTAAATTAAACATGCAGGACGATTATTGGTATGATTTGCATCAGTGGAGGTGGGGTCCTATAGCATTTTTCTATGTTTTCTGGTTATGATTTAGTGAAGTTTTTCGCTTGTTATTACTTGGTGTTGTTTTAAAAGTATTTTTAGTCCAATTAGTGCTTAGAATATTAGTATTGAATTTTTGAAATGAAAAACAAACCATTTACCATTTTCGTTATTTTTTCATCTTATATAAATATTTTTCCGAGTTTCTGCATATTTGGTATGTACAAAATGATTTTATGAACCAGGTGCAGACCTAGCTTTGTTGACAAATATAGGATTAAAATCACTGCCTGCTTTATTGTAATGTACCTGTGTCCTTGCAAAGGAAATATATCATTGTCTTTTGGTAAGCAGTTTTTTGTAAATTACCTGAATATCTCGAGTAGTTCCCGCCTACCTATCTTCACACAAAAGAAATATAAAGTTCTCATACAGATCCTTCACTATTCAATTATTTTTAAAACATATAATTAACATACTAAATCTAGTGAGCATTTTTATAATGTCATTTGAAAACACATTTAACAACGAAGTCAACATTGAAACAGTCGTGACAGATTTATGTAAAATATACAACTGAATTGCATGTTATTTAGTGTTTATACTGTCCGTCAGCATGGAAAATGATAATGTAATCTTATTTGAGCGTTTACATGTTCATTCCATACATAAAAGTAAATAGATTTTTTTTTATAAAAAAAGACCTGAACTACACAAATATGAATACGTATATGGTGTTAATGCACATATATCAGGCTAATCATATGACCCAACTGCCGATGATCAGCTAATTGTATGGTATTTATCTAAAGGGTCATTGTAATACCTTCATCAATTAGCCAGAAACTCGACAGACAGGACGTTCTACATTCCCCGCAAGAGCCAAAGGACTAGACAAAAATGAATAAGAGCTGAAAGTATAGAAACCTGGAGAACAACATGAACACGACACAAAGCATACACAACAAAACTAAAAATAAACATTAATCATGTTAATCTATAAAAAAGGATAAAAATATCCATAGGGTCATTTGCAATAAGCTATACTACATGCCATTTTCGCCTCGTTATATAGTTATACAGGTTACAACCTACTCGTAAAAACGTGCCTTCCGTAATCTCATGTCCAGTTTAGAATACCCATTTGAGAAATCAAACGTCCTTTACAAAACAGGTGGAATCGGTAAGCATTCCCTGTCTTGCGCGCAACATCCGTCGTAGAATTATAAATCTTAAATTTGGGTAAATGTCAATCCGAAAAGAGGTCAACTTGTTGTTGTATTACCGGTATCAGGCCCATAACTAGTTGAGATACACTGATACCGTATGGACAATCAATATCTGATGGCAAATATAGAAATTCAACCTTGATTGGATGTATCCCTGTTGTGGCAAGTTAACATATACCTCAGGTAATGCTAATTCAGAAATAATTGCGATGTTTTTGTTATTGTTAATAATTAAGAAAAACAATAATAAAAACTGGCAGTATGACATCTTTTAAAATTTTTTGATTGTAGCTTTTCTAGAATTACAATAATTTATCTCACAATTGTTGGCAGAAAATCTATTCATAATGACAAATATTCTCTATAATTCCATATTCTTTATTTCTATAATCGTAGAAAAACGTCATCTGCTTGTCTTATAACGCTATATCTTGAAACAAATTTTTTTGAAAAATCTTTATACACACAAGCAGAAATATAGGAAGATTTAAATACGTTATCTGATTAACCATTTACTTGTCCCTAAAAGAACACATGTATATTTCAAGGCCTCTACGTATGCTGGATGTATGATCAAAATACAAGTTTACCAATGTTGAACAACAATGGAGAATTTTGATATGGTATATGTAAATGTCGAAAACGTAACCTCTTATCAGAATCATTGGAAGCAAAACATTGGTAAGGCGATTCGCTGAAGTACAAATACTGTAATGAAAAATGTTTTTGACAATTGATTTCAAAACAAGAAAATCTTTTAAACGATGGTGAAACACATTTAATGTTGCATGAAATTCCATGTTATATATTTTCATTGGCAACATGCATGTCCAATTTATTAATAAATAAGTACAGCATAAAGTTTTATTCTGAAATATAAGAATAGTTCACAAGTAAGTCTTGGTATTTGAACTTGCATATTCTGATTTGAACAAAGTTTGTTTCCAAGACTAAACGATGTAAATAGAAATCCCATCAATTCAGCCTGTTACACGACGTGC
The DNA here is from genome assembly GCA_032357055.1 of Geukensia granosissima. Taxonomy (NCBI): domain Eukaryota; kingdom Metazoa; phylum Mollusca; class Bivalvia; order Mytilida; family Mytilidae; genus Geukensia; species Geukensia granosissima. The sequence goes on from JAULBM010009364.1 coordinate 8,347, forward strand.
AACAAAATTGTATCATCAGTGTTACAAATCGAAAAAACAAAAACGTTAATTCAGGCATACTTGAAAATAACGGTTTGAAAAAAGGAAAAATGTAGATGTACCATTACTTATTGTCCATGCGGATGTTATGCTTGTATTACGAAAATGACGATATCTAAGTTATATTTTTTAAATACTGTGTGTATATATTCTGTGAATGGCAAAAAAAAAGAACAACATCGTAGCATTAATTCTATCATGTTCATATAGTGTGTTTTTTAGAATACCACTGAAAATACTGTTTTTCATTAAAAATTTATTTATAAGTATTATTTCACTGAGGGCACACATAGGATGAAACAAACTTCTGGTACAATTTTTTTTCATCGTCTAAACATATGCAAGTAATAGTATTTAACTAGTATTGACCAAAGCAAGACGGGAAAACTATTACAAGCAATGTTTTCGTATTCTTAATGGGCAGTTAATTTTTTAAATATTATTTGCTTTTTTTCAAAAAGACAAATTAAATATTCATCAGATAAAATATTTCATTTGTAAAGTATTGAAAAAACATCCACTTACCTTCACGATTAGGATCAACTTCTTTTTAAAGTTTCAAATTTAAATATTTAAATCGTGTAAAATGAGGTATACCAATAGCTGTTTAATGTATATGCCTGTAGTATATTGTGAAGCGATGTTTTGTAAAATCATACATTATCAGATGTCCTTTAACACAAGAGGCACTCAGGTATAAATTATCGATATTGTCATCTTAAAAACTGTTTGAATATGATGATTCTGTGTCATTTAACTCAAATTTATGGTGAAAATGATGTTTGATTACAATTCTGTATAAATGATACTTTGAATATGATTTAGATAACAAATGTTTTTTCATGTTTTCATATATTTGAAATTTGAAACCAATGAGTGATATTAAATATTTTGACTTAAACGGTATTTCTTTAGTCAACAAAATTTTGAAATCTTGCGATTTATTACAAAGTATAAGCAAATAGTGATCAAATAAGTGTTTAAGTCGTGCAAAAGTCAAACATTTAGTCTGTGCTGGTCAAGTGTTTGACAAAACTGGTGATAAGATATATAATTCCAAACAGTCTGATAAAATTATGTTTTGTAAATAATGAAATAAAATATATGAAACGGCATCAAGTATTTGTAAGTAGTTTTCCGATTATTGTTAAGCTTGCACTAGAACCATGTATTGACATTCACTGAATAAATAAAATCATTGCAGATTAAGCATGTCCTAAAATTAAGCTAAAACATCAAAGACAACAGTGCCACTGGTGGCAGATCCAGTCTTTGAGAAACACTTTTCGATCAAAAACTGGGTACGAACAAAAAAAATGTCCTTAAAACTGGGACCTAGAACACCATATTTTCCGCCGGATTCGTTCCAAACATTCTACACGGTCAAATTTTGCTCAGTTGAATTTCACTTGTAGTCATTTAACAATGTTTAACTTGTTTTTAACGTTTATTTCAAATTAATTTATCGTGAATTTCACTTTATATTAGTTGAATGTGACATTTTCATGTGTGAGATTTTCACATGACTTTATTAGTACCATCAAATTTTATGAAAAATTAAATGTTAAAACGTTCACCTGAAATTCATATTAATTGCTAAATTAGCATGAAATTTACGTGATAATTTTGCAATTATTACTTATCTCATTTCGGGAGATTGAATGCCGAGAAATGTGAAAAACCAAGCTAATGTAAAATAAATTTGTTAATATTCCAAAAACACTAAAATACGGAAAGGCCTCGAAAAGTATAGCCCTAAGTAGTTGTCACTGTCGTCGGATTTGGCTTCACATTGCGATTTGTTTGGATTTGAGAGCTTATTTTGCTATGTTTGGATCTTGGACTTCCTACGTTTTGAATTTTCTAAATTGCTACTAATGAAAGGTTACTCCTTGAAATGTACATATAGCATACCAAAAATCTCCATATTTATTCAACATTCGTAATTTTGTATAATAAACCAAAAAGGCCAAAAGGTAATAGACTACTCTGATATATAAACCTTATTTTGTTTACCATATAAGCCGTATTTGTAAAATATTTCAGCATATCTATGGCACAATTATATACAACTTCCACCCTTGTTGTAGGCCTTGTAAAGACTTGTAGAATTGTGAATTCCCTCTGTTTTTCTCGTAGTTGGAGACCAGTCTCTCTGACATCTACTCAATATCTTTTAATTTTCAAATATAAAACTGATAGTTTCAGGGTCAAACTCGGTGTCAATTCATGATGTCTAATTCGGGATGGTCTCAAATCGTGTGAAATCGGGAAAGGACTCCACAAACTCCTATGCATTAAATGAGTGGGATCAGGTGCTCTAGAAGAGAAGGGTAAGCATCCCATGTACCGTCGTGGAATCCTTTAACTCAAATCTGGGTTAACGTCTGTCTGAGAATTTAGGAGATCGAGTAGATAAAGGTTTCACAGCACGTGGAAATGGTATACCGCTTATCAACTCTCGATTGTCGTGTGTTATGCACAATTTCACATTTTGTATTTCGGGGACTTTTAAAGCTTCCGTTATGGTATGGACTCTTGTTCATTGTTGAAGGCCGTAAAGGGACCTGTAGAAGTCAATTCGTGGGTGACTGTCTCATGGACAATCATGCCACATATCCTTTTTTTATATCTCGTTATTTAATTTCAAAACTAACTCGCCAAAGGGCCTTTTATTATCTGTTTTTATTTTTAAAATTTAATAACTTGAGTTTATATTTAGCCATATAAAATCCAATCATACCAAAAGGTACTAGCTAGCGTTTAAGTACGACAGTTCTATGATTCAATGTTCAACATTTGACTAATTACCTATTCTCATTTATCAGATAAGTTGCTTTATCTTTGATTTTCTTGTTATGTTTTCGATATGAACTGTGTTAAAAAAATCTGAAAAAAACCTTAAAAATCATATGTTATTATAAAGGTTGAATTCGGAGGGGGTGTAATTTTAAATGAAAAAGTAAAATTATTTTGCATGAGACAAAGAATGAGAATTTCATGGCCACATTATTTACCACTCACTGAATAAATACCTATCAGTTCGAAATATCATGTGTTATTTTAATTGCTTTGCAAATTATACGAAATTGCTTAGCAAAATAGACTTATTTGATCTCATTGTTTTTATCAAACAATAAATATGTATTATTCAATTACAAGTGAACTTGATCAAACAAATGTGTCTCTTTTAAATGCAATAGGCCAAAAGCAAAAAATAAGAATAAATTGTGTTATGGTCCGATATACATCTTAAAGCGTTAGACCGCCACGGTGGTGTACGCCTCGAGTCTGGAAGGTCGTGGGTTCGATCCCCGGCCGGGTCAAACCAAAGACATTAAAATTG
>JAULBM010009375.1:0-11730 GCA_032357055.1 Geukensia granosissima
CCTCAATGTTAAATCTCCGTAGAGAATTTCAGGGGCAGATAATAGTATGTCAAACGTTATTTAATGGCGTTAAACATTAACCGTTAACTGTGGGATAATTCTTTCTTTTAATTGAATATAAATACAAAGGCAGAATCTCACAAATAAATTTATTAAGCTCGAAAATCACACTCCAGAAAAGCCTGACAAAGAGTTTTTTTTATAGACTGAGTAGCTAGATATGGCTTAAAACCATAACTTTTTCTTGTTTTATAAATATTTTAAGAATGAATCATTTTAAGTGTCTCATATTTAATGTTAATAAGCAAAACGTATTTTCGTGGATAGATTCATGGAACTGAAAACAAACTTTGCTGTTAGGAGCAGTTTTAGCTATTGCCTCTCATTTTTCCAAAATGTTTGATGAAGGGCACTAGCTAAAAACCAAAACCGTGCAGCATTTTAACGATTAAAATACGTTTGTGAACCTGTCATAGAAATTTTATTTTGATTGTGAGTGTCCTTTTTTGGCAAATTGTGTGAAAACAGACTGGAATGCAAAGTTCAGTAAAAGTAACGTTGAGTGGGAAATAATTTCTTTTATAAGTCAAGTTTAGTAAAAGTGATGAAAAATTTAAATTATAAACAATAGACCAACAATTCACAACAGTTAGGTTACTTTTGACAACAATTAGAAAATAACCATTCCTTCTCTAAAATGTTACTTTCAGATGCGTTCTGATTGCATGACTGTAACTTTCAGACTTCTCGTCCAAAACAAATTCTCTAATTCAATTGTTTTGTTTCTCAGATGACAAGTGGATAAACTTGTAAATCGTTTTACGATAACCGCTACCACAGACATTGTTTAGATGTAAACACTATAGGAAAAACATCAAACGGACCACACTCGGCCAATTCCGGCAAAGCTCGGAATCAAGCAATTGACCGAGAACATTGCGATTGGAAATAGCAAATCATATGCAATTTAGGGAGGCTGTTATAGCAGAACTGATTAGAAAGACACGCTCTACAATTAAGTCAACTTTACACAAATTGATAACGTATTGTTTGTGAGAAATAAAGTCAAATAAATGTCTGTAAGAGACTAACGATTCCTTTTTAAGATTTCATTAACAAATGTAACAAAATTTATTTGCGAAAAAACGTTTTCCTGAATTAACATTCATCTAGTACGCTGGGGGTTCGACTGTGGGTCCGACTAAGCCGATAAGCATAGTTATCAAAATTTTGAATTATTTAACAGAACCAAAAAACTGTTGTGCATAAATAAAGAATGCATACAGAACCAAAGAAGACTGGTTTAGGTTGTCGGTGTCCTTCATAATGACCTTTTGGACAAAATTGTGAATATATAGACCAATCAGGATACATAGGCAATGTTCGTGCAGGAATGTTTTTAAATCAGTCTGCTTTAGCTCATTTAAAAGCAAAACTTTAAAATATACAACACTGACTATTCGTACAATTTAAGTTCTATTTAACAAAATCTACAAAATGGTCCTACTAGGGAAATTTATAATGGAGAACCTGGCTTTATCAAGTTCAAGGTATAATGGTGTGAGGGTAGAGAAGTCGAAAATTTAGTCGCTAAAAACGAGTGAAAAATCCTTTTTCGAACACCCAAATTTTGTTTAGATACACGAGACAGAGAGTAAATGTTGCTTGATGGCTTTAAAACAAAAATAAAAAACTAAATGAATAAGGTTAAAAGACAGCCACTTTTAAAGGTAAAACAAGCCAAACATGAAAATATGAAAATGTACAAAACAAAAGTAAACTTTTCGACCAAAAGGTCTTGTCAACGGACAAGATAAGATGAAAATGAGTGAAACCAAATAAAGGTGCGTTTTAAACTGCGATAAGTTTATTTATACTTTACGACAGAAGAGGGCTTACGCCCTGTACCATTAATAAAGACGATAATCTCCTGTATAAGTCATGCATAAAGCAACATGCCAGAAATAATGTAACACATGCCAAATATTTTCTGGGTTTATATCCTTTCTATTTAAAAACCTGGGTTTACTCTGAAGATCGCTCTTATATTCCAAATTGAACTACTTCTAATTCAGACTCTTTGTGGACCCCAGTTTTACTTTTTTTAAAGCATAAATAGATTTCACAGTTATACCAACTTAACTTGATAAACAAATGTAAACGAAATTGTCGATGGATACTTTATTATATTCATTACAATTTATGATTGAATATTTTCTAACACAATGTTTATACATGAAATGATGAAACACTATGGCCAGCCACCGAAGTTATCGTCAAAAGAATCTGGCATCTTTGACCAAGTATCTGTAATCCAACCATTTGCATTTGACCACGTGTCCCCGAGGGTGTCTTTGGCGTTTGACCACGTGTCTCCGACATTATCGCCAAAACCCTCAAAGGCATTCTCGAATTTAGATCCGATATTAGCTTCATCTATCGTAGTCTTCAGGTTGTCAAACTGGTCTCCAAAGTTGTCCCATGCATCACTTACTTTCCCGCCAATATCTGCATTGCCAAAAGTGTTTTTTAGTTTATCAAATTGGTCTCCAAGATTATCCCAAGCGCCACTTACTTTCCCGCCAATATCAGCATCACCAACAGTATCTTTTAATTTGTCAAACTGGTCTCCAAGTTTATCCCATGCACCACTTATTTTCCCGCCAATATCAGCATTCTCTAGTTTGTCACCAAGAGTTTCCCACGCGTCACCAAGTTTATCACCTGCTGTGTCAAACGCATCTTTAAGATTATCAATTGTTATCTTTTCCTTCACTTCAGCCGCAATCTTTGCTGTTTCTCTGAATATAAAATAATTCAGTAGAAGACAACGCTATGACAGAAAGAGGTATACAATAAATAATAAAAGACCAAATATTACACCGTAATACAGGTTTGCCAACGTTGAGTAAATCTGCTGAAAATTGATATAATAGATTAGGTGATTGTCGTGTTTAATGAATAGTTTTGGAAGCTTTTTACAGCTTCCGTTATTGTATTGACTCCAATTCATTATTGAAAGGCCGAATGGGACCTGTAGAAGCTTTATTTCGACTGTCATTTGGTGGATGGCTGTCTCATGGACAATCATGCAACATATGCCATTTTTATATGTTACGTACATTTCAAAGAGTAAACTCTCATCAGTAGCATTAGAAGCAAACAATGGATCGCAAAGATCTAAGCATTGCAGAATTAAATAGTCTTATCGAAACAAACCGAAATAGGTAGACAAATCCAGCGGGAAGGACGTCTACAAAATTGCTGTTTCATTTTATTTTTCTCTTCTGACACGTGTGAGATTCGTAGGAAAACTGATCCTTAGACTAGACCCGAACTTTTGTTTTACTTAATGAGAGATATGGCAATCGAAGAACACCTCACTAAAAAAAACCGTAATTCCATAATCTCTTAGAACGCCCTTTCCATAAGAGGCAACCTCAAAATAGACATTTCAGTCGCTAGTCTAGTCCAATACCTAGCCGACGTATTGTTTGAAACAATTTTGCAGTCAATATGCCTTAGGATTTGGATAGACAGTAGATTTTTATAATTCATAAGTCTGAATGGCTGTCTCATGATTCTATCATTGATATTTTTAATCAACAGAAGATGATAACAATAATTCTAAAGTTTCATAAAATTCTTGAACAAAGTTTATTCCCATAGGCATAGATTATATGAAATATCCAGGACGAGAGAACATCCGTCACTTTATCACATGTAAAATGTGAAAACAAATTCAGCCTTCAATTCATTTTGATTAACCATGTCTGGAGTTGAAAAACTTGACATTGATAAATGGCTTCAAATAACCTTCTACACTGGAAAAAATTTGAATATAGAAAGTATACAATTTACTGCAACGAATTCACAATTTATATGAGTTTTTGAGTTTTTCAGCCCTGAATGTTAGCTCACTTGATTTATATGTCATGTGAGCTTTTGCCATCACTTGGCGTAAATCGTACGTCGTCCATGTGTCAACAATAAAAAAATATCTTCTCTGAAACCGCACAGCTAATTTGGACCAAACTTTATGAAATGGTCCTTAGATGGTACCAAAATAATGTGCGATATCCCCCTGTCCTCCTTCATTGCCGTCGTTACTCAAAATAGAAAAAGGTGAGTGTACACAGGAAATATGGCAACAGCGGTTTTACATCCGTTTCTTCAAAACTTATGTAAAACGGACGTATAGTACCACGCATGAAAAAACATATGTTAAATATCACATGTTGTTCACGTGAAAAACATACGTTTCACGTATGTTCGGGACGGACGTTGTACGCATACAAAACGTCCGTTTAACATCCGTTTTAAAAGCGACGTTTTACGTGTGGAAAAATGGAAAAATTTTCCGCACCACAAACTTTTATAAACAGCACCTTTTTTAATTTTTTTTTGGTGAAAGTACGACGACCTATACATTTTGCAAAACATCCGTAAAACGCCTGTTTTTATGGGTGTAAACGATCCGTTAAACGTACGTTGAAAATCATCCGTTTTTCGTCCGTGGTTCTATACGTACGTTTTACGTGCGTTTATATATGTTCAAAAACGTATGTTGCTATCTTTCCTGTGTATTTTTTTAAAAATCTTCTTGTCAAACTGCGGTTAAATGGTCTTTACATGGTCCGCTTCCAAAACTGGTCTCTGGTCTCCCCACACCAACCAAGATGGCCGTCACAGCCAAACTTAGTTTAACAAAGGACATTATGCGAACTTCACTTGAAAATCTTCTATTCTGAAACAACTGATTCAATTGCAACCGAAGTTTGTTGAAATGGTCCTTACTTTGTCCTTTACCAATATTGTGTCCGACATTCCCGCCTACGAACCAGGATTGCTGTCACTGCCGAACTTAGTTTAAGATAGGTCCTTGTGGGTAATTTACTTGAAATTTTATCAGAAACTGTAATAGCCAAATGCATTAAAACTTTGGTGGAATGGTTCTTTGGGGTCCTTTACCAAAATTGTTTCCAGCATTCATTTCTCTTTGCAACTAAGATGGCAACCATTACTAAAAGATAGAAAAAAGGCGGGTAAATTCTAAATAGTTTCTTGTCTTCCGGAATATCTTCTAAAATTATGTTCCACATCCCTACCTGCTAACTGAGTTGGCTGCCACACTCAAACTTGTTGCAAAAAGTACACTTTAAAATCTTCTTGTGTGAAACTACGGAACCAATTATCCTTTGCCAAAATTTTGCTAGGATTATTTTGGAGTCTCTCTCAGGTGAAGCCTCTTGTTTGATAACCTCAAAATGTTTTAATCGATAGCTCTGCTACATACAAATATTGAAGCTCTACTATTCTTACGTTAGGTGATATACGTTTGAAAAAAGAATCTAACGTTAATTTAGTATATGTGTATTCTGTCTTTTGCTCTTTCTGTGCATAAGAAGACATTTCCAATGGTACTTACTCCATTTGGCGGTTTAGGGCTTCAAACAATGTTCCAAATATTCCCTGAAAGTAGAAGTGAATGTTGCTAGAAATTTATATCGTTTTTTACTGATCTTACTATTTTTGGCCCTAGAGTGTCTGATGAAGGTAAATCCAGAAAAGCACCGTACACAGTTAAATTTTGCTTGATATATAAGTTGTAGATTGTACATTTCTGGAATACATTTCATTTTCTTTATTTTCGCTATTGTAAAATATATTGTATAATCACTTATTTTCGTGGGGAGCAAATTTCGTGTATTTCAGGTATAAAATGATTGTTGATTGTTGGTTGCTTAACGTCCAGTGGCAAATATTTCATGCATGTTCAGGACGAGAACAAGTTCAACAATTATCAATATCGAAAATGGGGTCGGATGGGACACAACAGGGCAACGATTTTTGACATCCACTGAAAAAATGGAGTGATGGGTAGGGACATAAAGTTTAGCATTTTGTTGCAGCATAAACCTACTTTTTTCGAAAACTACAAAAGGGGTCTTTTACGTGCAAGGAAAAATGCAATACAAGTTAAAGCTTGAGCTAAACAGAAAAGTTATTATCAATTAAATGTTTAAGGATTATCTCCCGATGAACCTGTCAAAATAGGAAAAATAGCACGTAGACACATAAAAATAACTATTCTGCAATGAATATTTAGGGTAGGAACTCTTGCGTTGGATAAGCAGCTTTTTTCATTTTACCAAAAGGAGTTTGCCAGGAGAAATTTAGTTCATTGGGACTCCACATACCTGGTTGAATTGTGTATAAATAGATTTATTTATCGTATAATGTAATGGCTATTTTACCTCCATTTCAGTTAAGTTTTTGCATCTATTGTCAGTTTTGTCCGTTTGATTGCTGAAACCCAAAAAAACATTTGCTACGATTGATTGCTTGATTGATGTCTAACGCCACGTCAGCAATATAACAGCCATATCACGACGAAAACAAACGGTATTTTAACCAAAACCATAAACAATAAGACATACAATATTAAAACGCAACATTGTTGATTTACTGATAAACTTATCTGTCTTAAAATGCATGATAAAACTGTAAAAAATGTTATGACATACTAGATTCAAACAAGAACTTAAAAACATTAAACAACTAACGTTTGCTACGAATATTGCCCTTTGCAAGTTTAACAATAACTTTTTGTTAAAAGCAAGACAGGACCCACTGCTCGTCTAGTTGGGAAGAAGGACATTAGATATGAAAATATAAAGATAATGGCATATGTCAGAGAGACGAAACTCCATTATCAAGAAAACAGAAAAAATTTACGAATTCAGACGTCTCCACAAGGTCTTCAACAAGGGTGGAATACCTTTCCTTGTGAAAGCTCTTACTTAAAGGTAAGTTTTGGTTGTGTCAGTTATCGTTTGATTTCGTTCAAGAAAAATTTGGCTGGGTTAGATAAGTTTTATTAGCGTTAGATATGTCTTGTCTGTCTTCCGACTTACGATTTCTGTCTGCCCCTTTGGTATCTTCGAATTCCTTTTATTAGAGTTAGATTTAGTTTGTCTCTGTCAAGTTTGTTTTGAATACGTATAGTAGGTTTCAAGATTGTTACTTATATTCTACTTGAGCCAAGTATGTTTTGAGTCTACCAGATATGTTCTGACTTTAAAGAGTATGTTTTGATTGCATCAGCAATGTTTGGCACTTAAGCTAAATTAATCAGGTAGGTTTTGACTGTGTCAGGTACGTTTTTTGCTGTGTATACGTAAAATTATACTGCTCTTACCCGAACATTATAAAAATGAACATGTAACAAAACATATCACACAAAGACAAACCTATGACCACAATACCTGATTTGGGACAGGCACATAAGGCATATTGTCGGGTTGAACTAGTTTAGTGGGATCAAACCCTCCCTCAACGAGCGGTCAACGGAAAAACAAAAGAAGTAACAGACGAACTATTAAAATCAAACAGAGTTTCAGCCAACCGGACTAACGAATACCTTAATTGGGTATAATATACTAACAAACCAAAAATGCAAAAAGAAGACACCTCTAAATGAATACTTGCAGTTACCAAAAGAAATCTCAGAGTAAGATTTCTAATGATAAGACATCAGGCCTCTCAACACGAGTCGTTATCAAACATAGTAAGTCCGACTGTTTATCACTGTAATTTCGATAAACGTGAGGAACGAAAAGATTAATGCAATGCCCAATCTATGAATATCTGTGTAAGGAAGCGATAAGATTATAAATATTTGTGCCAACAAAAACAAGTTTTAATGTTCTGACTCGAACCTTTACCATTTATAGATAAGTTTGATCAGTGAGATTCAACGAATCATATTAAATTTATATGGTTTTGTGTAATGATTTCATATAATGTAAAATGTGATAAAAATTATCACGTTTAGCTATTTATTTGTATTAAATCTTGGTAACGGTTATATATAGATGACTTTTTATTAATGTTTATCACATATAAATAGATAGACCAATATTATGGCACAAGAAGAATTATTCAGAGGTTCCCCGTAGTAAATCTGGTAGAATACTAATAAATCATTTAAAACATAATAATCGTCTTTACTTTGATTACAGACTGAAAATAGAACATGCATATTTTATATTTAACATCATAATGGTCAAGAATACCCCCTCCGGTATAAATAAAACAACAAAACAAACAGAAAAAATCGCGATTTTAGCTAATAAGAGCAACAAAATAATAAACTTTAAAAACCACATGATTTCACAGTATCTCCGTTAAAAACTAATCTTCTATGTCAAAATACCTGTTTCCATGGGTTAACCGGCAGGTCGACAAGTTATGGAACAGTTGGTTCTCCTGTCAACAATATCCGTTTTCTCATGATCTATTTATCCACTGATCCAATATTTCTGTATATTGAGTTATTTTCAAGGTTTCACGCGGTTCACCAAGAAAGAGTTGGTCCTGTAATTCAGGTTTGAGACATCATGAAAAATTGTGAATTTGTTTGTTTGTTTATGGAAAGGTAATAAAATACATTCAAATGATAAAGAAAACCACAGAGAAATTTTATTGTAATACTTAAGTTGACGTTAATCAACAAAATGTATATAACTGAAGTGCATGGCAGCCTTAAGAGGGCTTTGTGAAATGATCGCCTGTTCTATACAAATTGTCCATATTTTCTCGTTCGAAAACTCCTAATTATGAGACTAATAAAAATACCCTTGCTGATTTTGTTCATGCAGATGAACACACAGTTACAATTCAACAGCAACATCAATTTACATTTGAAGAACCATTCGAAACGATGTTCTTTTACTAAAAATGTTACCTTGTGATCACATGACTATTGAATTTCAAATCATTACAAAATACGAGGAAGCAAAAGAAAACTGAGAGCCAGACAAAAGTCGAAAGACACGATAACCCCCGAGAACACGAACAAGACGGAATATGACACATATACATATAAAACTAAAAACAAACATACAACTTGCATTACTCTTAGTAGTTGGATTTGGCTTCCCATTTCGATTTTATTGGATCTGAGTGCTATTTTTTTCACCGTGTGCTCATCCATATTTCATTCCCTAAAAAGGTATGAAACTCCTTCCTAGACGTCTAGACTTTTTTCTTATTTTTAAGTTTTATTTCGAAATATTTTGTTAATGTTTTATTCGCCCATAGGTTAAATATGAAAGGATAACTTGGAGATAGAATGAAACTTCCCAATTTATAATCTAAATTGGGAAACTTAGTGTTTTATCATATGGAATTGCACTCTGAGCAATGCTTTCAGAAACTTTATGCATTCCTTACGGAGATATATCTTAATGTTGCACTTATTTAGTACTGTTATTGTTTTTGAGCTATTCTCTCATTGGATTTTTGGTAGTCTCTCTCTTGTCAGATTTTTTCAGTAATTTCTTTGGATTTCTCGATCTTGACATTGTTTTCGGCGGCGATGAAGTCAGCAAAACATGTTTATGCCCGCCACGTGTGTCAGTCTGACGTCGAGGTCATTGATTTATCATGCCTTTCATGTTTTTTATAGACCCTTAGATTCAACAATTTCTCCGTTTCTTACGGAGAAGGCGTAAAAGAACCCAACCCTTATCTTTCCTTTTTTTAAGAAGGGAAGAAAAATATTAGACAGAAAAGCAGACATAAACAGCATTTACGTTAATGTACCTCCTTATCCAGAATTCAAAATCAACCAAGTTTCAGTAAACACACACCTGTAACAGAAATGTTCGATTCTTTGTTTGAAGATATGGATTCTTGAACAGCCATGGGCAATGGTAAATTCTCAGGAATAGTAATGGTTCTAATTTGATTTAAATTTGACTGTAGATATAAAATAGGTAAATTATTACACCAATTTTACAGCTTTCATTACCAGCCTCTATCATAATTTCATTTCTACTGTTCAACATCGTTGGTGACGATTTATACCAAAAACATAGAATTTGCCTGTCAATAGATGACGTTTACCATTTCTTACTGATTTATAATAAAATTTTCATTTTTAATTTGCGATTTATTCATTTTAATTAATAATCTATGATATAAATCTATTTTAATTAATTATTTTAATATTTTAACATACGCTGTTGTCTGTGTTGGCTTAACAACCGATTATGTCCTAACTTTCCAACAAGTTGCATCACTGCAAACAAAAAAACCAGAGAAACCAACCAAATGCTTCTAAAGGGAACCCGGGGTATCAGAAAAATACCATAAGTTGAGCCCTAATGTATTAATTTTATTTAAGCTATAGATGCAGATCTAATCTTTGATCGAAGAGACCCCCGTTAATAAATAAATAATCTCCCGACAGGTGTCGAGCGCAGGATAGATGATGTTTAACTTTTGCAGCACCTGGTTTTATCCCTGCATTGTAAGGGAGTTCAAATAACCGTATTTTTTGTCCTTCTTTTTGGTTTTTTTTTGCAGTTTGTTCAAATTTGAATGTGTGTTTCATTTTTCTCAAATAACTATTATACTCTGGACATGTAAAACAACAAACGTACTTACCTGCAATAGTTGAAGTCCAAGTAAAGAACCCTTCCGCACTGAATAAGCAAATTTGGAGCCTGCTAAAATTAAAACATATCCTCTGAAATGACAGGCTATACAGTAGGAAAAATAAGTTTAAATAATACAGTTTTACGGGTTTTAAATAATACAATACGGGAAAATCCAAAAAGCAAAAGAACAACCTTCTTTTATGTTCTTAATCATAACATTACTTCAACTTTAACTCTGTTCTGGAGAATGTGTTGGTTATTGGAATTTATTATTGTATTTGACATTATCTATGGATCTGATAACTTCTGATTTGACTTTGGTGTATGATTTTTGATGGTATAGTGATAAGATGTGGAATGCCCATTTAAGGGTCTTCTGTTTATGATTTATTTATTTGAAGGACTTCGCCCTGTTGTCATTTTGACCACCTATTACTTCATCCTAGTTTGTATGTGGAGCTACTTTTTTCGCAAATTGTAAATAATCTGTATTGCGTGTTTAAAAATCACATATTATAATGTCTCTTACCGTTTCCTCTTAACGAATTTTTCATTTTTGGCATTTAAAACAATCTCGATGAGAGTACAAACCACCGTCTATGGTGAATCTTGTACAAATAAAGAGCTTCTGTTTACAGAAGTCACATACATCACTACTTGTTTTAGAATCCCCCTAAAAGTACAGAGATACAGGTTTTGAATTGAGAGAACAACAAATTATCTATGTACATATTATTCAATGTATACATTGACTGTATTTCAAAAATTGCTTAAATTTGCAACCACCGCACAAACAAAACATAAATATATGAAAACGGATGCCAGTTACGTCGGGTCATGCATTACTATAATGTAAGTTTTAAATTGATAAAAAGTGCAGGAATATGTTTAAAAATCAAAACGACGGCATATGTCCTTGTAAAAGTTAGCGTGGTCGCTTGGAGTGGTTAACCAAAGACTGGTATTTGCTGCTTCTCCGCCTAGCACGTTACTATCCGTCCCAGCGTTGCGCCAACGTACAAGCCAGGTTTCATAATTACTCATTTATATGCTCTCGACCTTAATATATATGAATTAGCAGCCGCTGGATGTTAGGCAACATTCAATCAATCAATTAATATAATTAAAATAAAATTAAGATGAGAATGAGCACGTGCAATGAAATATACTTAAGATTCTGGCGATAGTTTTATAAAAGGTCGTATAAGGAATTCGAAGATACCAAAGGGGCAGACAGAAATCGTTAAGTCGAGGACAGACAAGACCATGGCAAACAAAATGA
>JAULBM010009386.1:0-11730 GCA_032357055.1 Geukensia granosissima
TTTCCTGAAAACAAAATACGATTCTTCCCAAATATTTAATGTTAATAATAACACCAAAATACCTTATTTGCTTATTTTACATGTAAACGTGTTTTCCATACTTGTTATAAATATGCCATCATATGCACTACATCAAAACTTTAAGGAAAGCCATAATATGATGGTTTGCAGCAAAATCTGTTTTTGTGCGTGAATCTACGCTTTTTCAAAACATCACCCCTGTTGATATACATTTTAAATTAATAAGTGATCTGTTTTTGTCGAATTTAAACACAAAAAGCAATTATGAACTAAATCTTTAATTTTATTTACCAAAATCGTCGTAATGGATGTTAGTTTCGTCTAATTATTAATCACAACGCATTGTATTACATGAGCAAGGTTACAGAAACAACTAATTAACTCGATTAGCACTTGGCAGTCAATGTTTTGGATGTTTATTAAAATTCTTAACCACATAAAATTACAGTAGCTTCATGCTTGTATTGTACATAATAGATGTCTTGCCCCTGGATTAAGCTTTAAATTTCGGTTTGTTTTGATATAATTACACCTATTTACTTTGTTTCGATCTTGGATTTCCTATGTTTTTGTAACTCCTTGAAAAAGCCATTTAGTAAAATAAAATTTGCAATATTTTTAAGCCATATGAATATGCATTCTGACATTATATTTAATATAGTTTTAAAACGTTTGCTTATTTTGTCAGTTTTTGCAAACCTTCAGCATCTTTGACACAAGATGGTGACCCAAAGATGTTTAAAAAAAGGAAAATATTACGTACTTCTCTTCTCGAAAATATACTTGTGGCAAATAAATATCGACTTTGTAAATTAAGCATAAATCTGCAAAAACATACCACATTTTGCTTCATTTCGAATGTTTAAACTGTTATGGCGGCCGCATCATTGTTAAGACTAAATAAATGTCTTAAATATATACTAATTTAATTTTTATTTGCCAGTAAAACTGCTTTTCTTTCAACTTTGATATTGTTTACATTTCGTTCGTTTAAACTAAAAAAATATCTGTTAATAATAATTTATTATCAAAATGTATATATGCGACTTGTTCAGCCTTAGCTAAATTTTTTTGACTTATGGATTCTATTTTGAATATCAATTTATCAGGAGGTTGTAATATATATATTCAAGAGCTAAGAACAGTTTCGTAGAGGGTACAAACAGAAAAAAGACAGATACGACAACGTCTTAGAAATGATAGAACATAAGTCAAATAATAACATTACAAAACACTACAAGGAAAGCTTGACTGAGCAACCCGAAACCTACAGGTATATGGAAAACCAAGTTGTGAGCTTTCATTGTAATTAAAAAGTTTCTACTGTTCCTCTAATGGTACTCTTGTTTCCCGTGAAGAAACAATAATGATTCAAAGACTATGATATGGTATCATACCATTACAATTGGTTTGTCTCTATTCTAACCATAACACATTACCAAATATATTCACCAAATAAGAGTGTCATTCACCAAATAACAGTCGAAATGTAATTCTACAGGTCACATAAGGGTCTTCAAAAATGAACCGGAGTCATACCATAAAAGAAACTGTAAAAGGATCCAATAAACAAAATGTAAAACTATTCATAAAACGCGACAATCGACATAATCCATTGAAAAAAATGGCAAACGAATAACTATAGATGAATAATTAAACAACGATAACCACTCATGTATTACAAGTTCCTGGCTTGCAACCTGCACATTAAGTATGTGGCGGAGTTAAACAATATTTAGATACATTCTTTTAACCTAATTTATCCTTTTTAAAATCAAAATCTAGAATTCTTTAGTTATGAAACAAACATGTATTTACATAAATGCCATCATATGTGTGTAATTTTTACGCTTATTATATACTAAACAACAAAAAAAAATGCACCACTTCCATTGATTTCTTTTATAACAGAACTACTTTTGCCTATAACTTTCGAAAAAGTTATTAAAATGAGTCTCATACATTTTTCCCAGAAAAACGGACAATGTTGCCAAATTCGAGAATAATGAAGTCACTTATATCCCTTCTTGCTAAAAACAGTGAAAATTAGTGATTGTCAGTCTCGTAATAATATTCTTGTTAATAGGGCATTTGAAGTCGAGTAATTTTTCTTCTGTTAACTTCTGTAAACCATGAATTAATTCCAAGCTTATGCTTTTAACAATCAGATATTTTCAAATGTTTAGTAAAATAACAAAATTTTAATAGTTATACATAAAAGAAGATGGATGTGGTGCTTTTTTTCTTTTATGAAGTATGTATTATTTAAATGCTGCTGATGAGAGATGACCTGTATAATCAAATTTATCCAAAATGTAAACATAGGAGCTGTGGTAGGTTGAACGCTTTATTTATCAAATGGTAAAGGGTAGGGGAAATCCGTTATCATATTACTAAAGCTCTTACTGAGATAAATTATAAACAAAATCCACTATAATCAAATGAAAAATTAAAAACGCTTCTCATATTGTTATTTAATCATTTATTTTGGATACGTTGTTCAAGTCTTCATACATACAAAGGAAATCACAAATAAAACAGGAAAAACAAGCTGTTCTGATCTCGAAAAAAGTACTTCAAAATCCAACAAAATAGATATAAAACCTGTATTTCTAAAATTATATAGGACATAATATGAAACACAACCAGCTGGATTGAGTGTACGAATATCATTAGTATAAAATAAAAAAGGTAGTTTACAAATTCGTTACAACAATTTATTCCACAGGACTTACGTTAAAATAAAGTTAATCAGGACAGCAGCAGTTGTCCTTTTCTGGGTTTAAATTTAAAAGTAATAAGTACGACAACCATGACAAGAGAGACGATTTCTTAGTAAATTTTCCATCCTTGACTGGGACTTCCCTTTGACTCGTTGATAAGATGTATATATTTCTCAACTTGTCAGTTTTGGTCGCGTTTGCAGCGACGTTTTAGATTTTAATGAACGTTGTCTTTGTATTATCAGCAAATTATTAAGTTAAGGATTTCGTTACCACAAATAAGTCAAAACTTTTAACAAAACCTATCTTTAATAAAAAGATATAGTTATATAGTTGCTGGTACATGCAGAATTGATAAAAACAAAATATAATACACAAACTTTAATGGAAATGTGGTAATTAAGGCTCCAAAATTTAAACATAACCCATTGTGACTTGTCAAATACTTGAATAAACTTATACATAAAGGTTAATTCTATAACATTATTCCAAAACTTTAAAAATTGTCTTCTTTGGTATCAACATTGACTATCTGTTCAATAGTTAACATCAAACATAATTTCAGTCAATATTTTGGTAAATTTTGTCCTGTATGCTGTAATTTCGACACTTTATCTTTGGCTAATAATGCTATTTTACCTAATTCAGACGGATGGGTTTTGATTGATACCTTAGCTTAAGAGAACCCATTTTGTTCAAATAAACATCGAATCCTTTTGAGTTGTTTCCTGTCTGTTTTATTTGTTATTGTCTGCGTACTTAAAAAGAAAATGTTTTTCAGTTGTTTTTAAGTATAGATTTAAGGTTGTTTTGTCACACTACTGCCCCAGTTTAGTGAGGGGTTGAGTACTATAAAACATGTTAACCCCATCATTTACTTTATCTACCTGTCCCAAACCAGAAAAATAAGTCTAGTTGAAGTCGTTGGTTTTTGTAAATGTTTCTTTTGTTACATTGTATACTTCTTTGGCTAATAGTTGTTGATTTGAACATCATCAATCTTTATTTTTTGTGAGTCTTTTACAGCTTGTCGTGGGTTTGGATATGTGAAGGTTTATGGGAAACCTGAAGATGTTTGTAATTTACACGTTTTGGATGGTTGTTCGAAAGACAATCGTACACACCTCCTTTTTTATTACCAAAATAAAAGGTATCGACAGCAAGTATAAAAATATGTAACAAAATACTACCTCAAATTTAATTTTGATTAAATTGTTGCCAGTAGTGTCAATGTTTATTTCAAATAGCACGATATCCAAGATATTATAACAGTGTTATAAAGATAACCCTTATGGAAAAAAATATTTAAAAAATATTCAGTGAACTGATATGTCTTAATACATTCTGTTTAAATTTGCGACCTTAATGAACAAAGGGGAGCGAAACAATCCGAAGGTCAGACAAAAAGGTAAAGTCGACAAATCAATGAGAGGATAACAGATGTATTTGTTGATAGAAGTTATTACTGCTAATCAAGCTGTTTTGGTAGTCCTTTTCTGAAATTAATTTTAAATTGCTAGCAGTGTCGTTTTTCATTCATTTGGTTTTAGTTTTGAAGGGTTCTTGTATCTTTTAAACGTGATAATCAATTCATCTGTAACATGAAGTTTCGTTATTTAAAAAGAGTGCCTTCAGGCGATAAGGAAGGGTGAGCAGTTCCTGTCCCGCGTGGGTCACCTGTCTTGGAAACCTTTAACTCTAATCCGGAATAACGTCAATTCGAGAAGAGGTCAACTCATTGTTGAATTGCCGGTAAAAGGTTTACAACTAGTTGATACACACTGATACTAAATGGATCAACCAATTCATGATGGCGATCATAAAATCTAAGGAGGACCCAACCTTTATTGGACATATCGATGTTGAGGTAATTTACACGACAAAAGCAATGCTCTTTTCAAAAACGTCAAAATGGCATAGACGTTGATTTGCTAGTCTGTTAAGTAAGTGTTGTCCGAATTTTGGTTAATTTTTGTTTTCTATTTTGTTTTACATATCTCGTCATTGTTAGGACTGTGGATTTAAGATCTTTTCAAAAGATGTTTGACATTAGTGTCAGTAGTTAATTAGACTCATGCCACTTTTTCATAAACCTGTACAGCTGGCAAAATACGAATTTTAAAATACATCTAAAATTGTTATTTTCTTGGTGATTTTCATCATTAAGCTTTATAAAGTAATTAACTGTTCTATTATTATGAGAAATTTTGAAATTTAATTATTTCTCATTTTACTAAGATGTCAAGATAAAAAGGGCCAAATATGAAATTTCGATGTCGTCCTCAACATTTAATTTTGATTGGAGGATCGATTAAAATTGTGTTTTATTGGTTCAACTTGATTTTTGCAGAGCCTTATATCTACATTTTGTCGTTGTTGTGATAAAAAGTACAATATCAGCCATTTTTATTTTTTACTCAACGAATTGTCCTCAATAAACTAAGACACCAAGAAATAAAACTCATCAAAATAACAAAAACAATTTTAAAAAGAACAGATAAAATCAATCCAATTTTCAGCCACTGTTAGGTGACTGTCATTTGCTGGTTGACTGTCTCATGCATAATCATGCTCATATTTTATAAAACATGTGTCCGACTATAAAAATGATATAAGCCACAGGAAAATATTTTTTAAATTAAATGTATAATTATTTAGAACGGAAATGTTCACTTCTTGTCTGCATCTGATATGCTTTGGATAGAACTAATTATTACAAAAAGTTTATACAATCAGAACAAACAATTATTAAATCTACGTTCAACTTGTTCAACTTATATTTTACCTTTTTCCCTGTGGTGTTATTTGTAATTTTAGTCTACTTGAAAATATTTGATAGATAATCAAAAGCGTTCAATTGTCATGTATTTTCACTCTGGTGAAATATAATTTGATAATAGATACGACACGTGATATAAACTGTAACCAATGATATAAGCATGGCGGACAAGTGCTTTTTATAGAATATAAATTTCCTAAGAGAAGTATAAAAGCAGTTATGATGCTCTTTTTGTGGTAATAAATATTCCAAACCAAACGACTTAACATAAACAATGCTTGCCTTAGAAGCAATTATTGGAATTTCTGTTGGAAGCGTTGTCCTTCTCGTTATTATAATATTCCTTATAATTTACTTTTCAAAATCAGGACAGCTTCCTAGAGGAAGCCGCAACGTCTATACCAAATAATGATAATGTTTCGTCATATGTCTGCTGTTTTAAATTGTACTATAATTTCCAAGTTTTGATTCGGATATATGTTTCATTCAAAAGGTAAGTGAAGCAGCAGACTCAACGAAGCGGGTTACTTTTAAATTAATCCAGTCATGTTTACCTAAAGTTTGAATGAATAGATAGCATCTGCAGTCGAGATCTATTTTATGATATGTCTATATGTTAAGAGGTTACGCCTTGAATTGCGCATATAGCATATATCAAAATTCACCATATTTATTTAACATTGGTTATCTTAAATTTTCAAATTATTAGTTTGATGTCTCTGCTGTTAGACCAGGATTCCCTAGGGTGATCACCAGCCCAGATATCAAATTTGTGTTAAATAACTTTTATCGCTATTTCATTGAGACAGGCGCATTAAATATGTGGGTTTGTGAGTGCTCAACTCTCTACCGCCACCGAGGGCGGCCGGGGTATAGAAAAGGGCCGTTAGGTTTCTCTGTCTGCAGGTAGAACCCCTACTAAAGGGGCTCTGTTAGATGGAACGGGGTGTATAAATAATCGAACTCCCCTTCTAAAAGGTTGTGCTGGGGAAAGAATAGGCACTTGGCATCTCCGTCCTTGACTGGAGGCACTGATTCTCTCAAAGGGGCGTTCCTGTTTGTGGGGGATAAATTAATTCACAATCCGTCCATAGGGAGACGAAAAGACATCCCGTGTTTAGAAAATACCACGTCTTAAGCACGTCAAAACCCCCTTGTAACACATTATTTTGAGTGGTCAGTAGGCGGCTTTATTTTCCGCCCGTATCTAAGCTACAGTTTTCAAATGGAAGTCTTAAAGTCCTTCCTTATCGGTCCTTTGCTTCCAGTCTACATATTAATTCATTGCTAACGTATTTCCGTCCTGAATATGCATTTAATATTTGCCGCTGGACGTTAAGCAATGATTAATCAATTAATCAACTCTCTCCCTAACCTGGGACAGAGGTCGGACAAAACCGCAATAAACACACATGATAAAAATTAGTTGAAAAATACAAAATTACCAATGTTAAAGAAATATGGAAAATGTAGGTATGTTGTTTGTACATTTCAAGGAGTAACCTCTCATCAGTAGCATGGATTTAACAGTTGAGATCGATACTGAAAACCAGCAACCAATACAATGAAAAATAATACAAGATATAACGAAATTAATTACACTTAAAGAGTACTCGCAGTTGCTGTCTGCTAGTTTGAAAATCAAAAGCAACTTACCAGTAAACCTAGTTTTCCTTAACTACGGTATCAATGAAAACATGTACAATTGGAATTAGTGTTTAAATAACATTAGAATTCAAAGTAAATATTTTATAGTGCAAACAATGTTAATAAAGGCGAAAAATTAAGATACTGTTTATAATTGATGCCTGCGTGTTATAACATTTATCACACATTTTGCATATTCTAAATACTAAAATATTATAGAATACGCATTTTGACATTGTATATAGTCATAGGGCATCAAATTAAATTGGTTTTTGTGATACATTTATAAGAATGTCTTATATCAAATCACTATTAGCATGACCATTCCTGGTTTCCTTTAGGTGTTAACTTTTATATTTTTTATTTCTATCTATTTTTTATGAAAAGTACTTTTCATTTCCAACCTGTTTTTCTTTTAATTTGCAACTATTGCGTTTGGACATTACGATTTGAAACTGATTTTGACCCTGGGGACATCACGCGCGGAGCAGTATATGCCTACTCTTTCGGATCCTACTGATTCTATTCTGTTTTGTCATGGAGTAAAATGGATGATCAACATAAGACACAGACTGAAGAATGTCTGGTTTCTCTTAAATTTCAAGCTCAGTTTTGGTATCGCGATAATCACCGAATTAAGGATTGTTCATTGATATAAAAGAACCTGAAGTTAAAGGTTTAGGGTATATTTTTCCATTTTGCGAAATCTTTAAAAAAAGTTTGCCTAAAATTGGCGAATATATGAATCGCCGAGGAAAGGAGTATAATTAGTGTCCATCAAACTGAACTAATTTGTTGTCAGTTAGGAAAGCTAATAATTTTGTAATATACTCCTCTGTAAATTTGGTTTACTTTATATTGAGTTGATTTGAACCAAGTACGTTTTTCTACCGCTAATGTTGTATTTTTATCGTCTCTTTGCATCATTATTAAAAAGCAACTATGAATTAGATCTTTAATCTTTAGTTGAAAAGTGTGTGAGGCATCATTGTATAGAGGGAAGAAAAGTAAAATGTTTTGCTGCTGTTCGAAGGTACGGAGATCTTGAGGTTTTTTTAGATGAAATCAAAACTACAGGAAACAAATTTTCCATGGAATAAACAGGCTAATATGATAGAAATCAGACATATTTCTATAGCAACAAATTAATTACAAACGCACGACAATCAGATGGCATATATTAATGCAAATCTTAATATGACATGACTTAATATCGTTATCTGTGTTTTGACCTTATTTCATAATTTATCTTAAATGAAGATTTCGTGTAAACTTCTATTTATTGCTTCGTCTATAGTATTGTTCTGTTAGAAATGTACAGTTAAGACTTTATTTTTTATATTAACATAAACAAATAACAATTACGAAAATCTTGCACTAACAAATCAAAGGCTATTATACAAATACTTCTAAAAGGATCAGATGTTCGGGTTGGGCAGGCATAGTCTGCTTTTCTAGTCCATCTGTTACCAACGTCTTAAAAAGACTTTTCGACATACTAAAAAGGAGGAAGTGAATAAAAGACAAAAGGACAGAATAAAGGAAAAGTCGATGGACAAGACAAAACAAGACAAAGTATACACATAAGAACTTAAAAGAAACGTATATCCGAAAAGCTTAGCACAACTGACAAAAAACCGGGTTTAAACTCAGCTGGTCTGTAAAGGTAAGGAGTGCTTGGCTCTTGACCCCGACGGCATTGACCATTTTTTAGTCTTGCAACAGATTTGAAAGCTCAATAGAATTGTAGGCTTATAATAATTTTTATTTTGCAGAAACAAAATGTGAAGATGTGATTAGAAAATAAATTGAAATACGACAACCTAAAAATGTTACAGAACTCCAGTTTAAACAGAAGAACCTGTGCAAAAGGTTAAAAGAAAACCTCCATGATAGCATTGATCACCTTTCCATCAAGAAAACTGTGTGACAATTAATTAGCACTTATTGGATATTAAGCCTTTACAACAAAAATAAAATATGACAGTGACAAACCTAGCTATTTTTAGAAGAAATATCATTTCTACATTTGAAAATTGTCTGTGTGAACAAGGTCAATACTATTATCCTTTTCATAGCTAAATGTGCCACAATTTGTCCCATTTTCACGTGTAAATATTTTTGGAATGAATATGATGCGAGAATTTTTGTATCAAATTCATGAAAACGCTGCCTAATATTTCATAAGAAAATTAAATTTCAAATGAAAAATGATTCAAACTTGACCCTTCATGCGAATTATTTTTCATGCAAGTTTGACTGGAAAATAAAATGAAATTTTTTACACGAATATTATATGCTGTTCGATTTTAACTAAATTTTGGCTTGAAATTCGTGTCAAATTAATTTAATATTTTAGGGCGGTACATTAGGCTGTGTAATATTTGGGGGAAACTAGAATCAATATTTTTCACTGAGTTAGATACATACGCTAGACATAATAATATTTGAATATCTATCATTGCCTTCTTGCCAACAAAGTATCCTCAATGTTTTGAATTCTCATATTAATCATAAGACATTGGTGAAACATCATTTATAATGACTGCCCTCTTTCGATGAAAAGGAAACAACAATGGATTCCTCTATTAAATCGTCAACTAACAGGCACAAATCACTAATCAGAAGTCCAAAGTCAAGAATATTTATCATTATACCATCCTTAATGAAAATTGCAGTTATCCCAAATTTATCTTTCATTATCTTGGTTTTAACCACTAGTTTGTAAGCATATTAAAGTAACTAAATGACCTGTTCTATGCAATTATTTTGAAGCATTTGTAAAAAATATCCGAGGTTTTCTACTAATCTTATTAGTTATTAAAATAAAATAACACACTCAAAAATATATGAAAAATTTGAATTCAGTCTTAAATAAATTGGAATTAGGTGGATTGTAACTAACATTTCTTAACAACAAATGTAATTCTCTTGCACGATTAATTGTAATAATCACCTATCCATTAATCCTTTTTAATGAAAATAAATGTTTTTTTATCTGGCCTAATCAATTGCTGTATTCTTTCAAAATTCAATCGAAATTAATTAAACTTTGATAAAAATTGATTTAAAAATTGTTTTGAAAAATGCGGTTTTACTGTTTTAATTTATGCCTTTAATATTTCTTTAATATTATTAAACTGTCTTGAAATTAAGATGCCTTATTTATCACTCCAGTGCATTTGTATGCATATTTTGTAACTTATTTAATGTTCGAAATAAGAAACACTTGTGTGTATTTATTTTTTATTCATTTTAAATATTGTAGTTTTTGGAGCACTTATTAAATTTTCAATTATCATTATTATCATTTTCCGTCAAAGGGCTTGAAACAGAAGGCATTATTATCTATTATATTAAAATGACGATATCAAATAATTAAAGTGTTTTTCTTTAATTAATGTGTAAGAATCTGTGTTCATTTCTTTTAAGAATTAAAGTGTTTTTAAATGATGAATTTTTCCTTTTTAGCTTCACTGTGCTTCCTAAATATGAGTTCTTTGTAATTGCAAATAAAAATTTTTGTAATGCTTTTAAGTTATCATATTTGGCATCAAAGATTGTATGTTTTCATTTTTTTTCTCAATTGTTAGGGAAATCACTTATCTTGAATGAATTTTGGCATAACAATCTTTAAACTTTTTAAGTGAAATCACTTTTTTTAATTGAGCCAAAATAACTGCAGATAACCACGATGTTAAACAGAAGAAAAAAGTGTTGGCCCAAAAATAAATTTATTTGGACTCACACGTTGACCTAAAATATATTTGAGGTTTGTTAAACTGGCAATCAAAACAGAAAGATGTTTTTGCATATCAATGGGGGAGTTTGAGTTCAGAAGTGCATAGTCCAAAAAGACAAATTTGAAACAAACCAAAAGATAAAACTAAAATAAAAGGAACAAAGGCCTGGAATCAACAAACTCCTTTACAAAACAGGAGTGTGATCATGTGCTCATGAAGGGTAAGCGTTACCTGTTTTTCGCGCAACAGCCGTTATCAAAATGAAGCAAAGAGGGCTTTTTTGAAAAATGGTAAATTTGGGTATTCTTTATCAGTGTTTACTGCAAAACACAAAAGGACCACGTAAATATACATTTGAGAGGAGGTTAAATTTATTTATATGTGTAAACTAGAAACGTTAAGCCGAAAATGGCCCGGAGTGACATTTTCCCCTTATCAAAAAACTATACTTTGACGCCGCATTGACGTCAACCTTGATAAAATATTGAACATTTTATCTGTTGTCTTAATGGATGAATGATTTTGTAAAATTGGCAACATATTTTCAAATTTAAATTCATTTGATAATTATTAAAAACATTGCTGCAATATTCTGTCTGTAGAGAGTACTTAAAAAGTTCTTGCAAGTCTGCTATATGTCACTGAAAATACGGAAAGGCCTTGAAAAGTAACGAACTTAGTAGTGGTCCCTGTCGTCCGATTTGGCATCCCATTTCGATTTGTTTGGATTTGAGTGCTTTTTTCGCTATATTTGAATCTTTTACTTCCTATGTTTCGGTTCTAATGCTACTGATGAGAGGTTACTCCTTGAAATGTA